>JBCIKM010115630.1:0-14184 GCA_039654465.1 Melibe viridis | reverse complement strand
ACACACACACACACACACACACACACACACACACACACACACACACACACACACACACACACATATACATACACACAATGCATTCGCGATCATCAAACCTTAAACTTTCTGACCTCATGACATTTATTTTCACTCGATCTTTTGGTCGACAAGAAACCTCCGTCAGGATAGTGATTGACACCTGAGTCACACCTTCTCACACCTTCACATACCGTCACACTTACACACACATACTCACACACAAGCGCGCGCGCACACACATACACACACACACACACACACACACACACACACACACACACATTCACACCTTCAATTAGGACGTAGTAGCTCTCTCTCTCTCTCTCTCTCTCTCTCTCTCTCTCTCTCTCTCTCTTGCTCTCTCTTGCTCTCTCTCTCTCTCTCTCTCTATGTTGTTGGGTTTTTTTTACTCTCTCTCTCTCTCTCTCTTGCTCTCTCTCTCCCTCTTTCTTGCTCTCTCTCTCTCTCTCTTGCTCTCTCTCTCCTTCTCTCTCTCTCTCTCTCTCTCTCAGTTTTGCTCGCTCACTCGCTCTTCTCTCTTGCTTGTTTTGTTTTGTTATCCTTATCCCTTCATACCGCCTTAGCAGGAGCTGGGAAAACCTCTGGATCACAAGGAATGAAGATAGGCAGATGATCAGTCCGCCGTGCTTAAACCTCCGTGGCATTATGAGCAATACATATGGGGCATTACTCTGTCTTAAGCCAAACAATAGTTGCTGTTGCCTTGGTGGTATCTGCTTATTGAGAAAGATCTAGCAGCCAATTTACAACAGGGCATAGATGAAAATTTTCATGTCATTTATTGGTCCTAGAGCGCTGGTGTTTCGTAGTGCTAGACGGGTAACCGTGTACTGCGGTATTTTTTTTTATTATTATCATTAATTAATATTATTGATTTACATTATATTTTAATATAATTCTGTAAATTTTTTTGCTGATTCTGAAATAATTTTCTTGATCAAAGTTGTTTTTCTAATTGAAAGCAAAATCATTATCCCAACTTTACGAAGAAAGAAAAATGTGTTTCTTTGGTTTGATTTTATCTTTTTGAAAGTCCATCATAGTGAAAGACCAGTCTCCGAGTCCGGGTGATTAGAGCTGCTGAGCTTTCCGGGGGGAGCAGCACTTGTGTTGTGCGACAGAGCGTCACCCTTCTTGTCCAGCCGGAAAACGGAAATCGAAAGTGAAAGTGTACTATTTTGAGTTTTGGAAAGAGAGGACAATAGAACCCAAAATAGATGGTTTCGTCTGTTAGTTTTCCGAAATTTTGGGCTTAGTCCCTGAAATAAAAGAAAAATTCTTTGACCTCTTGGTGCGTCAAAATAATGACAAACAACTTGAAGGAAGAGTTGGAGGCCTTAGTGGCCATCTACTGCAAGCCTAATGAGTTCCAGAGCTGGAGTGGTAACTTTTGACTCCCCCTATCTGAAACTTTCTTGGGACTAAGGTTCCAAACCTACCGTTCAACCATACTACCTCAAAGTCGAAAACATAAAACTTACAACATGAAGCTTTACAAAACTTATTGTTTGTGCTATGGAACTACTTTAATGCATATTTTGCTCATGAGCTGCAAGTTATAGCAGAATGGTTGGTGACCCACTAAAGACTAACCATCTTTGTCTGGGATGTTAAGATATCTTCCTTTGATTAAAATTTAAGTGTGCAATTGAAAATCATAAGAGGCAATGAAGGCACATACAGGGATATCAATGAGGGTTAAGGTTTTGGTAACCCAAGTGCACATTTTCCTGCTTTCAATTTTTTCATGGTTTAGTCTGTGATCCCACATGATTTTTTCCTTGTTAGGTGCATATTTTTCAATCTTATAACGCATTCTGGAAATAGCTGAGAGCTTGATATGTATAAAGTTTTATTATCTGTAGGCTATTTTTACCAACGTCACCTTTTAAAAAAAACTTTTTATTTGTAAATCCCACTATTTTCTTAAGTTACCTTTCATTTTGCTTTCATTTCATAGCTTGTGATTGAAGCTAATGTGCTGTGAAAGCATAATTTTGGCTAAAAGAAAGAGTCAGTATAAACAGGTTAATGTTCTCGACCTTTTGCAACACCCTTTAGTTTGCTACTCTTATTCATGTACCAAAAGTTGTACTGAATTCTAAAGTATTATTTTTCTTAACTCCACAGATTCACAGGGTCTTTGTGTGAAAGTCCAGTTTGAATTTCACCTTCCACAAGTACACCGTACTCCCATGGGTGGCATTCAATTTGTAATTTCATCAGACTATCCTGTTTCATGTCCAGAAATATTTGTATTTTGTGATGCACTTCCAGAGCTTGAACAACTTTCCGTTAAGAGGAGAGTTAAAGAAATGTCCAATGATTTAAAAGGGGACTACATGCTCTTAAACTTGGTGAACCATGCTCAAGAGCTGTTGGAGGATATGCTGTTGTCAATAAACATTGACCAGCCAGACACAGCCATAGATTCCAAAAGCAGCTCTTTGCACGGGGATAAAAAATATCTGTCAGAGGATATTGTTAATGATGCAACTGCAGAGCCAACTACAATAAGAATCTTTGATCAACACCAAAAACTACCAACCCCTCATAACAAAATTCTTAGTGTGGAAATGAAAGACAATAAAGCTTCGGTTAATACAGAGAAGATTACAGCGGTTCTTCAACTTGATCATATGAGATCGAAACAGAACTATATCAAAATAATTCGTAAATGGACAAGTGAACTTGGATTGACTGGGAGATTGTTGTTTTATAGAAAGTTCATCTTTATCATTCTACAGGGACATAATCAAGGGGTCAAAGTGAGTATTGCATAGTGTATGGTGCTTTCAATTTTGTATGACTCAGATTGTCCAGGTGTGGGCGTTACTCGAGTCCCATGAACACTCCTGCTTCAGTGAATTACTTGAATCTGAGATAAGAGTCGAATCTTGGCCTAATGAACACGATAACAACACTTTGACGAGTAAGGAAGACGTAGTTTTGGTTGGAGTTTTATTGTGTTGTTTCATGTGAACTTGTGCAGCACACTTCTATGTGTTGTTGTTGCGTGACTGTGACTCTCTCAACTTTCCCGACCTTCGCTCCTCCCTCAATCCCCTTATCCCCCCCCCCCCTTTTTTTTGTGTGTGTGTTAAGCGCTCTGAGTGCAATAGGCAATCTGAATGTTTCTAATCCCACAATAAATATTGTCTATCGCTTTTAAACAAATGATGTTAGTTGTCAAGAATGACTAGTCCGTGGGTCAGGACCAAAGGTTGCCAATGTAGATTTTTTATTCAGTTTTTCATGATTTCCAGAAACAGATTATAGTCAAGTAAAATCTTTCAAATTCAACCAAATTTGTTGTGTGATGTCCTAGTTAAAGAATATCGAGATATAAATATGTTAAACCTGAGGACTGTATTGCAGCAACAGGAAATTATCTTTAAATGCACAAGCTGGTACGGAGGTTCGATAAATGAGCATATTTTTTTTTGTCTGGCCATATAGGATTCACAGTTTAATGTGCATTAGATTAATTTTTTTTTCTCAAATGTTCAGTCGAGCAAGGTGCTTATATGAAAACACTGTTAGATATCTACCAATCACACCCCTCTTTGCCCTGCTCCCCCTCCTCACCTCACAACCTGTTTTGTGTCTTCATTCAACAACATTATTTCCAGCTCCTAGCTCTGACTTCAGGCAATCCACTGAATTCACGTGTGGCCCTATCAACACTGAACCTCGTTGCACAGCATCTTAAAACCTTATCCTCTTGCCTCTCTTCTCTCCTTTCATGCCACCGTACCCCAATGCAGTCGTTTCTGCAGTGCGACCTCTCGCAGTCAGCAGACACTACTCACTACTCTACATGTTTTTGCTACTCGCTGGCTTCTCAGTGTTCATCAACCTGTGGTGAAGACAACACCCTGATTGTTTTCATGAAATCCCAAGCCAGGTGTTCATGAGACCGAGTACTCAAGTATCGCGAGTCCTCACTAGCGAAGACTTTGTGTTCATGAAACTTTGTTAAGCAAGTTTGGCCCAGACCTAAGATTGTCTACTATCAAAATTCAATATTTTTTATACAAAGGTACGTTTTTAGCTTCAACTTCTTACTGAAGGAAAAGAAATGTACAAAAGGTTGATATCCACTTTACTCCCAAATATCAATTTTCATGTGATAAGGGACAAATGATAGTGGTTTTATCACAGAAAGATATTTCAGTATAGAATCCAACCATTTCCACTTCCATAGTTAATAATTGGAGTAGGTTTGTGACATACTACTTCTTTCATTACTAACTCATTCTTTGAATTATTTTTATTTCTTGTTAATAGGATTACATTATACGAAACAAAACTATGATTGTGGATGTGGATTCCAAAGGCAGACCCTGCAAAGAGAGAATGTTGAGTATTCTCTACGAGGGATCTTCAAAAAACAATAAAATGTAAGTACACTCTAACAATATACTCAGTGTGAGTGCTACAAAAACCGTGAATGTTGAGGTGACTACAATAGTGCCTTTCTCTTATTTTTGTCTATACCTGCTTTGCCATGCAATTACCTTTTTGGTAATATATAATATACATCTTCTCATCAAGGGAGATAAGTAAAATTTTGAAGTTATTACAAACCAATCCTGTTTACTCCCCTTTCTTCAGGTGTCAAGATTTTCAAGTTTTGGATGAGCTGTCAAGCTTGGAAGATTTTGCATCACTCTGGGAATCTCTCTCAATGAGTGATATATTTAAATTGTATATTGAGCCTCTTTGCCAAGTCAAATCTAAGTCCTCTAGCAAAAGACAGGCTTGACTTTGCTATGTAATGTCCTCTGTTCCATATGATCTTCATTATTTCTATTGTTATTGCCAATTTGAATTCTGTAAACACACACTAGTTATTTTTTTAATCTGAATATGATGTGTACTCCAAAGTATCTCACAATGGTGAGCATGCAAAGGTCTATGATTTGTGATATTTCTATTTCAGTAATGAAGTGTCATAGAAGCCTGAATTTTATCATGAACATTCCAACCTATGCCAACAGACCATAAAAGAAAAAAAGCATTCATTCCAAAAATCAATATTTGATTGCGAACACCTCCCACCTCTAAATATTCACATCGTGGAAGTCGCCTTCAGCAATGAAGGAAACCTTGTCAGCTTTGAGTGAAATATTGTCCTGTTTCGGTCATTCTAAGTCAAAACAATCAGGGATGTCAGTCAGCATTGCTTTCTTCAATTTCATGGTAGTGAGGAACAAAATGGTCAATGTTGGAGGCTTGTATAACTCAGCAACTATCAGCAATGTACTTAAAACCCAGTAAGGTCAGTTAGCTCAGTTTTGGAAGTGGCAACGGAAGGATGTCGCAGTCATGTGGTTGTCGTAGTTACAATTGCAGACAATGCCTAAGACATAGTTGCCTGCTTCATAAGCCATTATTATAGTATCCAAACAATCTGGGTATGGCTTGCTGAAGTAATCTTGTCAATCAGAAAATACCCTATAACCGTCTTGACATGTGATATTTGCCATGATTAACTGAGACCATGCTGGAGCTACTGAAATTATTTGGCTCTACTCTGAAATCTAAATCTGAAAAATTTCTTATCATTACAAGTACAGGAACCGAATACGGTAATGCATGTATGCGTCTTTCAAGTCAATTTTTGCAAACGAACACTTCCTTTGCACTAACCTTATAGCCAACAAAAAGTTCTCCATTTTAAAGTGCATTTTCCTAGCAAACTTTTTGAAATTCTTAAGGTTGAGTATGGTCCCAGCTGATCCAACTGCTTTTTTCCCAGAGAAATACATTTGTGACAAATTGCACCTCCTCCATATCCTTGGAGGATAAACTATACGTAACTAAACCAATATTTCAGCCAAGAGAACATTTCAGCTAACCAAGCAAGTCTTGGGTCTTCAATTGAATAGAGGGGAGTAGCAGAATGCTTCCTCTTAAAATTCCTTCCAATCAAAGGGTGATGAACATTTACAATATCCCACCAGCAACAAACAGTTTCAATGAAATATGAAGTGCCCTCGCAATGCCCTCTGCTGTTGATCCTAAGGTTTTCAAGGTCAAATTTATCTCATGGAAAATATTTAAAGCCATACTAACTTATTGACATAAAGGAGTATGGCAAAAGGCTTTCCAAGACAACAAAGGGGCTTCTTTCAATCCAATAGAGACTTTATAAATCACCAAAAGAAGCATGAACAATGGCATGCCAATTCGATCGCTGTGGAAAGCAAATGGTTTGTGCCTGGTTCTTTAAATTCAACCAATTGTTCCTCTCAGACTTTAAAAGATTAACTAAAGCGATGAAAAGAAAAATCTTGAAATCCTTATGGACAGGATTAGTAATGTAAGAATTTGATTCACTTTCTTAGGAAAGCAAAGAAAACATTTTACGATTGATCCTATTATTGTCAGAAATAATGCCGATGATGTTAGATCCTGCATGAGCAACATTTTAAGAACATTTATATTACTTTCACAAAGAAAGTCTGCTGTCTTATTATGTACAGCTAAAAAAAAAAAACAATCATTATTCTGTCATAAAATAAAGTGAGCAAGCATTGTACAAAACGTATTTGCCAATTTCTCACAATCATTACTAGCCGAACCTACAATATATCTTTTTTTTTTTTTCACCACACACTCATTATTAAATTTGAGCCAATTTCTCACACAGGCACACAGTTAATCCACAAAGTTCATCGAACTGAACTGAATAAATAAGACATTTTTACTGAACTCCAGCTTAAAATTGTTGGATTTCCAGCTTCTCAATTTACATTTTAACTGTTGTCTTAATTCATTTAAATATTTTAGTTTCATCAATGTGAACATTGTCTTCTTCTGTTTCCACCAGTTTAATGGGTTACTCTCCCTTGCAATCAGTCAGGGGTTCTTGCCGATACCTTGTGTCAGTCCAACTTTAGGACAAACAATAACATTATCTGTTTCTTGAATGTGTTTGTGCGCTTCTTTCTGATCAAATTTTGCCCAGATGCTTATGGTTTTAGCCGAAGGAGCTGAAGCCAAAGTAGATGGAAGCAGGGCATTCTGGACTTCCTTTGCCGAGCCTGCCTGTCTTTAGTCTTTCCATGACATCCAGTCAATAATTTCAGCCTTGGCTTTCTGAATGCCGAATTCTGTGCTGAAATGGATGTGCTTTATAATCTTTGGTCAAGAAAGGTTCTGGAAACTGGTTCCTTATCGCAGCTTGCAAGTTTTTGGAGAGTGAAAACTCATTCATTTCTTGGTCCGATGACAGACTATCCAGAATACTACTCTTCATCAGGATGGCTTTTGATAGAGATTTTCTCTTCTCTGAGCTCATCTCCACTGCAGCCTGCTCAAAGGAATGGAGTGTTGCAACAGCCAATTTTGCTATCCTGTTTTCTTCCGTTGTTAAGATAAGATTGCTCTCAGTTCAACCATCCAAGGGCCGATGCCACCATCTTTTTTTTATTTCTAACATGTAGAAAGTTGAATTCCACATGTTTTCCATCTCTGGGGCTAATTTCCTTTCCAGGGCTATGGTCTGCTTTTGAAGATTTTTCTGGAGTCTTTCTTGCTAGATATCTTTGGATGTTTTCTTTTTAGAGTTCTTCATTTGAATAATTTAAACTTTAAAGTGATAAAACTGTTTGAACAGCGTTTGATTACATTGCTGTGGGTGGAAGCGGTGATAGCTCACATCTCTCACTGCTGTCTCAACTGCCTGAAAAACTACTGTAACTTCCAACCATTCTATGCGCCATTTAAACATGGATCGGCAGAGAAAGAACAAATCCATGGGTCTTCCCCAAACCTGGAAACTCATACTGGCACTATTCGCATGGACGAAGACAACTTCTGAGAAAACTTTTTGAAATAATTTTACGTTTTAGTTTTTAAGTAAGGCCCCTACAGTTAATTAAGTGAGGCAATATGCAAATTAGAATTAATTCATTTTCTCATTAGTCCGGTTTTTTTCCGTTTCGGTGTAACAAGCCAAAATCACCTCTGCAACAAACACTACCGTAGTCATTTTGGCAACACTGAAAAAACTCACACAAAAACACAACCTTAGTCATTTTTGCAATGCACGCTGTGTCGAAGAAAGATTCTTCATAGTTTTATGCAGCCACATATGGTCTGTTTATGCTGCGGCAGACAGATTCGTAGGAGCGGCCCCTGTTGCACAGCTGACATCTATGGCTGTACGCCCGGCTGTTGGAAGTAGAAGCGGGTCCGGGCTAGAAAAAAAGTGTACCACAATACGTGCAGACTTCTCTCTTGTCGGCTCTTACTCTTAGTAGGGCAAGGCGTTTATTCTTATGGTAGTTGCTGCTTGTCGCTTCCACCATGTCTAATGCAGCGTCAGTCGCGTGAGCGTCTAACAGGAGAGAGACTCATCCTTTGCCGGCTTCTTTGGCTTCTGCAAAGTGCAGGACATCTTCAAGTTCAAGGCTCATACCCTGGTCCTCGTGGCTTAAGAGGTCCAACTGGCTTAGCTATACCGTGGATAATGGCGTCACGCGATATGGCGTCGGCGTAGTTGACGTCTCGACCGCACACATCAAAAGGTCATTTGATGGTGAATTTGCGGATCAGGGTTTGGCTAGCGAGAAGGGCACCAAATGTTCTAATAGGTTCGTCACGGTCTTTGCGCATGTTGTGTAGTTCATCTCTGACTGCCATCGGGTTTTCGTGACTTACGACTAGTTTCTTGGTGATTAATTGAAATAACTGGTGACGACCTACCTGTAAATAGACATAGTCAAGAGCACCATTACTCTTCGAAACTCTAGGTCCAAAACGGCTGCCTAAACGTCCTTGTTGTCATGGAGGCAATGGATGAAACATTTCGCCTCATTTATCTACCCGAATAACTACTTCAGTCCATGAAGAATGGTATTACAGATTGAATTCCTTTCGTGGTATTGAACCACCAAGCTGGGTGACAGCACATAATTATCCCCCTTTGATGTGATTTGGATTTTTTTTTATATATATTGCTCTATAAATATGTAGTATTCCACAATTTGTAACAATTCCTTCTATCATTTGAATGTTAAAAGAAAAACAAGGATATTTAAAATTACTGTGCAATAAAGATTTAATTTGTTAATGAAAATTAAAACTGCTTTGTTTTGTCTGTAATGTTATTAATTAGTGATTTCCATTGTTTATTTACGTTTGGAAAGGAGATCCTTTTGTCATTTTAAATTGCATCTCTGTTGTTAACAGATGTTGTTTGTTTGTTGTTGTTTTTTCAAAGTAAATCATTTTTCCGCTGTTTGTGGTTTAAATACTGTCCAGTCTTTTAAATGATTCTACCATGATTATATACCATCTTTACGCCTCTTCTTTGGCGCCTCTTTAACCCTTGTGTGCCGTGGGGCCTTGAAACGATGTCTGAATAGACAAATAAATTCTTGTGATAATGATAGTTGCAGTTGAAAAGAAACAAGATCGAAATTTCTTGTCTGTGTGTCTTGTTTGGGGTGGTTTTTTGTTTTGTTGTTGTCGTGATTGTTTGTTTTGATTGTTTTGTTTTTGTTTTTGTATTGTTTGGGGGAGGGGGTTCTTGTTGTTTGTTTGTTTGTTTAGGTTGTTGTTGTATGTTTGCTTGTTTGTTTTGGGGTGTAAGAAGGCACATGATTACATACCCTAGTTATTACGTTCTAATTATAAAAAGAAAGAGTTATACCTGTAATGTATGAGACTGGTAGGTAGCGATGCTCATGATAATTAATTGTAGGAGTAGTAGGAGTCCTAGCCATCATTGTTGTTGCGATAATCATCATCAGCAGTAGCATCACTATCATCATCATCATCATCATCATCATCATCATCATCACCACCACCATAACAACAACAACCATCATCATCACCATCACCACCACCACCATCATCATCACCACCACCATCATCATCATTATCATAATGATCATCATCATCACTTTCGTCGTCAATATCATCATTACTACTATCATCATCATCATCATCATTTTGTTATTCGTTCGTTTAAGTAATCGCAGCTACGCTGCAGCTCCCACCTACTTAAGCCTGACGACAACTTGCACCCAGGTACAAGATGACAACCACACGGTCGCCTTCGCGTGGACTTGGAAATCTATTAGTACACATCTTAGACTACTGGCCAGGCCTCCGGACACGGGCGTGATCGATTGGTGGCCCATTCATTATCAAGTGTCCACCTTTCGTTCAAGAGCTTTACTGAGAGGTGTTTCGCAAAATGTTAAATCCTTGGAAATGCTCTTTTTTCTCAGTGTGTCCGTTTCTATCTATCTGACGAGCTATCTGTCTGTCTCTCTGTCTGTCTGTTTATCTATATGAAGAAAAGAGGGGCTGGCGCTGGAAATAGGTGAAAATAAACAGAAAATAGTAAAGGCACAATACCGAGGTGAGTCAAAGCCATAGAGGGAAAGGAAAAATGATGGCTTTGACTCACCTCGGTACTTTGCCTATACTATTTTATGTTTATTTTCATCTACATCTTTCCAGTTGCAGCTCCTCTTTTCTTCATATGCTTATCTCGATACATATGATTGTGTCTTTGTTAAATGTACTGTCTGACGAAGACCTTTGGTTGAAACGTCGCTGTCTTTGTCACGTTTTTTTTTCTTTACAAGACTGCTGCCGATGCCACTCTTTCATTGTGATCATCTATCTATCTAGCAACTGCAGACAGTACTGTTTCGTGCTTGTTAGCACTCATCAGTGCAGCAAAGCTGAGTTCCCGAAAAGTCGGGGGAGGCATCTAGCCCTATCTATCTATCTATCTATCTATCTATCTATCTATCTATCTATTAGCCTACTTATCTTTTGGGACTTTTTATCTTTTGTTTCCTCATTTTCTATTCTGGTCTTTCTTATCAACCTGTCTAATTGTGTATTGTGTCCACCTTCCGTAAATCTATCAGTCGATAATGGAAAAGAAATATTTCAAAACTCGTTCGGCATTGTTTTAATTGCTGCTGTTATTGTTGTTGTTGTTGTTGTTGTTATTGTTGTTTTTGTTGTTGTTGCTGCTGCTGTTCTTACAGACCAAGCATGACATTCCTCTAAAGTTAAATCGACAAAGGTCAAAGCCGTTGTTAGTCAAACGCACAAAGTAGGCATAGTGGAGTAATTCCAAAATAGTATTAATTTCGTACTTATACGATGATTTAGCAGCCGCGTGCGTTCATCATAGTGTCACTTTTGGCTGTAGTTCAGGGAAGGGATGCGGCAAAAGGCTACGTGCTTATCGAGAGGTGGCTGTACACGAACTCGAAAGCACCTCTGTCAAAAGGCACAGTGTATCATAACTTCATACCATTGCACTTGTTTGTATTGAAAGTACCTACTACCTGATGATCCATGGTTTTAATCCTAGTTTGTTTGTTTTTGTTCGCACATTTTTGTTGGGTTTTTGTGGGTTGGTTTGTTTGTTTGTTTTTTTTGGTTGTTCGCGCATTTGTTTTGTTTTGTTGTTACCATCTAATATCCCCTCTCCCTCCAATTTCCTAGATATTATTAGGCCGAAAAACTGAAAAAAATGTTGAATAAGAATTTCATTTAATCTTTTGTCTTCACCTTCTAATTTCAGCTGTCCTATCTATCTTTCTCCCTGTCCGTCCGTCCGTCCATCCATCAGTCCGTCCGTCGGTCGTTCGATCTCTCAATCATACACACGCACGCGGCGCGCACTTGCAAAGGCAGAAAGAACACACACACACACACACACACACACACACACACACACACACACACACACACACACATACACACACACACACACACACACACACACACACACATTGGATGTCCATGGTGGGCACTTCTATTTCTGTCTCTTTCTTTTGCACTTACTTTTCCCTCTTTTCTTGTGTGTCCTGTTTTTGTTGTGTTTGTTATTTTTTAGTGGCTATCCCCTATGTTATGCCTTTTGGTACATAACTCCAGGGCAGTTAAACGTACTAAGTAGGACTGAAGTACATAAAGGGGATTTAAAGATCCTCGGTCTTCCTGGACCATAACGCTGTCATGGGTGGTGGTCATCGCTTATTTTTGTAAGGACATGATTTTTTGTTTGTTATTTGTTTTTTGTTATCCATATCCACTCATACCGCCTAAGCAGTGTCGGGACCCAGTGAGCTGGGAAGGACTCTGGATCACAAGAAATAAAGAGAGGCAGAGGATCAGTCCACCGTGCCTAATCTTGCGTGGCATAATGAGAAAAAGGGGCATCACTCGATCTTAAGCTAAATAATAGTTGCTGTTGCCTGGTGGGATCTGCCCATTGCTAAAGACCAATGAGCCAATTTACCACAGGGCCATCGCTTATTTTTGTAAGGAGAGATTACATTTTTGTCAATTGTAAATCATCTCTCTGTTGTATTGTGTTTTGAGAGATTATCTTACCTTCCCCTGGGCTCCTCTATGACCCAAGTGTGTCGTGGGGCCCGAAAACTACCATAAAATAAATTAAACAGAGAGAGAGAGTCAGTCTCAGTCAGAGAGAGTCTCTCCTTTTTCTTTATTAAATTAAATACTTACACAGTTCATTGTTACACCCCTTCCCCATACATTTTATTTCTCTCCAGATTTTGTCTACCGTACAGCTCTGTTTGTCTTCTCTCCTTACTTTTCGTTAGTTTTTAAATATGTACCTACACCTTTGTTTGTTTGCTTGGAAGATTTCTCTCTCTCTGTGTGTGTGTGTGTGTGTGTGTGTGTGTGTGTGTGTGTGTGTGTGTGTGTGTGTGTGTGTGTGTTTTCAGTTCGTTTGATTTTTTTAAATTTTTGTTGTTGTTTTTTTGTTTTTGTTTTTGTTTTTTTTTTGGGGGGGGGAGGGTTTGTTCGTTTTTGCTTTGGCTTTTTGTGTTTTGTTCTTGTTGTTTGTTGGGGTTTTTGTTTATTTGTTTTTTACGGGTTGTTGTTTTTGTTTCAGAGGGGATTCATATTTTGATTCTGAGCAATTTTATTTCATTTGAATGAGATTCATATTCTTAACAAAAATAGACTAGGAAGAGGCCGTACTATTCCAACTGACCACTTTTAATTCATAAAGCGGTTGGGTTGGGTTTTTTTTTAAGATTAGCTGTTGGGTCCAATTACTCTAAGATTCGCCTGCTCCTTTTGTGATCAGTTCTGTTGTTGTTATTGTTGTTGTTTTGTTTTGTTGTTTGTTTGTATTGTTTAATCATTGTTTTTGTATTGTTTTTTGTGGGGGTTTTTTGTTTTTTTTGTTTTTGTGGTTTGTTTGTTTGTTTGTTATTTGTTTTGTTGGATTTTTTTTGTTTTTTGTTGTTGTTTTTTTTTGGGGGGTGCATGTTTTGTTTCCCCTTTTTAGAGCAAAGTCTAGTTCAGGTCTTAAACGCATTCGATTCCATCCAATCTACGTGACCTGGCGTGTTGGGTCTCGTAGATTCCAATGCATCTGTATCTAGCGACTGTGATCATAATATTATACATTCAAAGAGCGTCATCGCCATTCTCCTCAGCCTCAATACGCACCATCCTGACAAGGTCCACCTAACACTGCACACCTGGATGGGTAGGGCACTAGTACAGAGCAGTAAGCAAAACATCATGCATCATCCACCTGTGATCGAAGGAGAGGCAGAGATGAGTAGTTGCTCCTCTCTTCCTGATACCTACGCCGACAGTTCTTGTTTAAACAAAAAATAATTGGTTTTAGATCATTAGCCACCTATACATTTAACATACCTGAGTGGATCGGACCCATCCGATGTCTGGGCAGTGGGAAATAAAATTTGAGCTTTTTAAACAGGAGTGGATCTGTGTCAATCAAATTGTTGGATTGCTTCTAATTGGATATTATTGCTAAACCACCTTGATCTGGTGAAATCATAAAAATAAACAAAACAAAAACTCACACAAAACGGAGAGCAAAAATATGACAGAGGAGGGTAAGTTCAAATTATATCTTAAATTATAGTACTACTACTCCTTCATGAATTCCGCTAACGTCCACGATGTTTAAATTAGGCCACTTTCAAACTAGTCGTTCATAATGACTTTTGCGCGTTTTGGTGGGATCGAGCGCCAAGTTATATCCGAGATGGACAATGAACTGGGAGGTCCCGTGTGCACGTTGCGCACGTTAAAGAACCCTTGACAGTTGGAAATCGAAAAGAGTAGGCCGCAAGGCCG
>JBCIKM010115521.1:0-14188 GCA_039654465.1 Melibe viridis | reverse complement strand
TAATGTAGACAATTTCAAGCAGTGCCTTGACTACATCACGCTAAGATCAAGGTATTAGAGAAGTTCCCAGAGGCCCATCAAGACTAAACTTGCTCTTGGTGTGTCTAAATTATGCCCGCATCGACAGTAATACTCAATTCCACTGAGTCAGTTAATATAATTGAAGAAGAAGAAGAAGAAGAAGAAGAAGACAACAAAAAAAAAAAACATTGAAAATTTTCAAAGACGTCAATTAGAAGTTATAACAAGTTCTTTTCTAACATCTTGATTTTTCCATTAATATAAAATCAAATTAATTACAATTTTGAGAGCCTGCTATGCACAATGGTATTGCATAATGAGTCTTACCACTCTGTCACTGTGTCCATAGGAAATTTTGCACAATCAATGCTTTGTATAAAAAACTGAAGGACTGTTAGTCAAACAGATTGTAGCAAAATTGAAAAAGAAACAAAATTCAAAAATTTCTTCAAAGAACTATCCAAACACCAGTTTTTAGTGCAAAAGAAACAACTTCAGATATCAATAGTTTAAAGGGACAAAGAATATCCAAATAATAGGACATATCCAGATTCTACAGTTACCTTCTCATTTTTGGTTTATTTCAGCTTCAGATATTTCTTACAAAAAATTTTCAGAAGCAAACTTTTAAATGGTTTATAATTCCCAAAAGCCTACTCTGATGTATGTGGAAATGAATGATATCTACAGACTAGAATCAAGTAACAGCATCATATCTATGGCTTCATTATCTTGGCTATCAGACAATAGTTATGCTCTAATGAGCAGCTCCAAAATCACAGCATAATGACTAAACAACCAATTAATACTGGGAAAAAACTATCCTTTTTATACCAAACAACATAAAAAAGGATTTCATTGGAGGAATCTGCCATCACAAGACAGCTGATAATTTTATGGGTTTGAGAACAGGAAAAACTTTCACTCTTTTGAGACTTTACACATCTTTCATTGCATGCCTTTTATATTGTGTTTCAAGTTTTTATTCATTCAGTAGATTAAAATTTTGTTTACATTGGAAAAAGAATCTAACTTCATTAAGCCCATCATTACATAATTCTTCCTTGGGTTGTCATAGTTATGTCCCTCAACTTAAAGTCGACTTACAACAATGTGTAAATACGTCATTTTACTTTGGGTGGGCAGAATGTTTTAATACATATCAAATACTACAGTTGCCATAAAAATTTGTTTTTTTCCTTTGATTAAAGACAGAAAGTGAATTTTGATATAGTGTACTCCACCTGTCAATTAGGACTTTGCACAAGGGTTTTTCTAACCCTGTACATTTATTTTCATGCTAAAATGGAAGATTTAAGTTATGAGAAAATTTAAAGGAAAACATCTTTTTGGAAAAATCTTTTCCCATCCCAGGATTCCAGCCAAGGATCTTCAGAATTGCAAGGAACAACCACAATATTCAGAGAAATATAAAAGTAAAAAATTACTTTGCAGTGTGTGATCATTGGTGGGTCCTGTGTTGCCAGATTGAGTTCCACCCGAGTGCTTTGACCACGTGATCTTTGCACTGGGAAGGTTGGCATATTTGCATGTAGATTCAAAGTCACAGCTAAGGTCAGAAATTGCATTGGTATCTGAAATAAGACACAAGTTATGATTATGATGCGCAGCATTTTTTTTTTCTGTCTTGTAACTCTTTGTGGGTATAACACTGCTTGATTTTAATTTTGAACTGCTTGAGTGAAATATGAGAGAAACATGGACAGTAATACTTAGTCTCATTGAGTCAGCCGATATAACAGAAGAAAAGTAGAAAGGTGGGATTACATTCATCAAGACTGACAGAAGATTTTGCAACATTCACATTTTCCCTAAATTTCTGTTGCCAATTTTTTATGGGAAAATGCAAATCATTGTAAGCTGCCAGTTATTTTTCATTTTCTATTCTTCATTTCTATTTTTTATCAAGAATTCTGAACAAAACAACCATACCCTTAATTTTTTTTTTTTTAATATATATATCATTGCTGAAGTTTACCCATTAAAAAACTTTACTCAAAATGTGAATACCTGCACAGGGTCCGTTGATCAGTTTGATGTCATCAATTGCTATGTCTCCTTTGTAGCCAGTGCCCCGAGTACCAACAATCAACAGCTAGAAAGGACAAAGAATACAACAATAGTTCAGATCTTTTTGCATCACAATAAATAAGCCCAGGTGGTTAAGTACTCATATTTTTTTTCTGCTGTTAATTCACTTTGACAATACCTTATCTGAATGAGTCAAAATGAAAAGCTTCTATATAAAGGAAAAAAATAATGACATTTTAAGGCTTTTTATTCAGCAAAACAGCTTGATTTGAACAAATGACTACATCATAGTGCATGGCTGCCAATTATCATCTATTAATTTCAATAAGAAGTTTTAGATTAAGAAATAAAGAACAATACAACATGTAATCCAGACATCATGAGGAAAAAATATCAGGCAGTTACGAAACTTAAGAACTCCATTTTTCAAAACTAAGAAATTCTATCCCCCCCCCCCCCTCTTACTTGAAAAGAGGCAGGAGTATTAGTGAGAGGTAGAAACATCTGCAACCACTGCCTTCCTTGGGTGTGTGAGCGGTTCCACAAAAGAGTTTTGGTGCTACCAGACTGCTGAAATATCTCCAATTTATCCACATGCTGCCCATACATGTAATACCACATCTGGAAACACTTGCTCTCACCAGTGTTGATACTGATGTCAGGGCTGACTATCACAGCTTGATCTCCGGTGTGTTTGTAGCTGGTTTCTATGTAAAGGTAATAGCCGCCTGGAGAAGAGGAACAAGATCTCATTATCTTATCTATTAGAAGTATTTGTTGGGAGTGCTTTCACAAAAAATTCAAGTAAAATGATAACACCGGAACTTAAAGAAATTTTTTTTTAGTTTAAAAAAATATGAATTAGGATAAACTGAAGAAGATAAAATTAAATAATTCATTTTTGTTTTCCTACTCGATCACTTCTTTCTGGTTAATTTCACATGCTGACATCAAAAAATAAAATGCCAGAAAAAACTGGAGGCAACTTTACTTCCCTCAAGTCTAGAATCCTTTTACCAGATGAAAATAATGCTGGAAAGGTTAAAAAATCCTTCTATTGTGATCTTATAAAAACACAGACTGAAACTAGTAGCATTACCTCCAGTGTGGTCTGCTGATGGCCCTGTGTTGTCAGAGAGTGTTCTCCCCTTGTTTCTTGTCCAATCAAAGTTATCTGTGGTTGACTGTTTCCAGCCACAGATGCCTTGTTCAAAATTACAATTGACTGGAGAAGCTATGAAGAGACAAAAATGCCTGCCATTTAAATGCATATCTCCTCTTTTTGATAATGAATTGTGTATGCAGGAGTATATTTCAAATACTTTTTTAACTACGAGTATAATCTTATTGCTATTAGCAATCACATTCACAGTCCCTATTGACTTCATGTGGTTGGATCACACTTTGATCATGACATAATGGGAATAAAAAAAATATCTTAAGATGAACAGTGTTTGGAGTTTGATTTGATTATTACATGTGTATTTAACACAAAATTATTTGGGAACTTGAATTTACTTAAAGTTAATTCCAGTAATCATAAGATAGGGAGCATATTGTTCAACAACATCTGAAAGAAAAAAAAAGTAATAATCTAAAGATAATAGAGTAGGGTGACAAATTCAAAAGTCAACTGCATAGTTCTTGCAATCAACAGTATAATAATCATGAAAAAGATGTCTGTCTGCTCACCAGGAGTGCTACCCTGTGTGGTAGCAGGGGAAGTGCTGGTTACAGGAAACGGTGATGGAGAAACCGTGATTGGTCCAAAGGTGGGTTTGGCGCTGGATGGAGTTGCTGTTTATCATAGAGTAAATCGACAAAAGAAAAAAGGAATTATTAAAAATGTCTGACATTTATACATGATTGATATTCAGTACCAAAGACAGTCATACATTTGTGAAATATTGCAAAGAAAGTAAGGAATACAGAGACTGAAAGCAGAAAGGTAAACTCATGATTAAAAAAGATAAAGCCTATGGCTATTATTCAAAAAGACTTAACTCACAAGTGCAAGGATTGGACAGGTCAAAGACCACATCATCTACTGCAACGTAACCATTCCAGCTCATGCCTCTGGCACCTTCAAAAATGACCTTGAGAAATACAAACAAAATTACCACTGATTCTCGATAGCTATTTGTATTACCATTTACATGTGAAATAAATAATATAAAAGTACGAAATAAGACAATATTGGAAAATTGATTTGTAAATGAAAGCTTGCAAAGGTATATCAGTAATATCAGGTGACAGTGATTATTTTTAATGAAATTAACTGAGAAATAATATAGTCTTTGTTGATTACTTTCTGGGGTGGTTCTTGATTGATAAAATATTTCAGATTATAGTACAAGAAAAGCAGATAAAATACTTTGTAAAGATTTTTTTATTGGAAGCAAAGACTTTTAATTTATTGCAATCTTCCTAAACAGAAAGGGTTCAAGATTGCAGAGTGGTCTACCACAGAATCATATTTTTAAAGATTACAAAAAAAAAGTAGACATAGACTGTAAGTGTATCAGCCAGATATTCTTCAAGGGGAATATATTTTTAGGCAAACCCTTATATAATCTGTAATTACCTGGTAACTTCCTGTCTGAGATGGAATTGTTGCCCTGGCTTGAATCCAGCCACTGCCTAAGACTGTTGACACTGACCAGATTGGTACAAGACTTCCGTCACTGGACTGCTTGACCCACACGTTCAAGGTGCCGGTGGTTGTTCCCTTGTTGGCAAACCAAAAGTTGAGACAGGCTGGAGCATCTTTGCTGATATCCTGACTGACCAGCCATGCTTTGTCACCTCGGGACTGGCTAGATGCATCAATGAATACATACTGACCTAATGTGCAAGATAAAAAGGGATATTATGTTACAAGTGAGATAGCAATATCTTCTCAAAACTTGTTCCTTTTGCAACAATGAAAAGCACTGATCTGATTTAATATTATTAAGTGGAGAGTGATAAACGTAGAACGATAAAGAATCTCTGTCCGTCTCTGGAACTATGCATGCCATTCATCTTCATTCATGTGACTCATCTCGTGTTAATGGAACTCTTATCAGTGATCTTGGTTAAGGGTGTGTGATACTAAGGGGAGAGAGAGAGAGAGAGAGAGAGAGAGAGAGAGAGAGAGAGAGAGAGAGAGAGAGAGAGAGAGAGAGAGAGATTGAGAATGGAAACAAAAAATGATAAGGAAAATACAATCATCAGAAAAAAACAAAAAACAGCAACATCAAACCTGAGCTGTTGGACCATGTATGATCAGGGATTGGTCCAGTGTTTACAGAGCTTGTCGTCTGCTTTGTAAGTAGCCAATCAAAATTATCCCCACGTTGAGTATTGTGCCATGTGCAGAAGCCTTTATTAAAGTCACAATTGGCTATGATGGGATAGATAAAAAAATGCAATGATTAACAATTGACCTACTTATGGTTAATATAAGTTTTCTAAAATTATAAGCAGCATCACTTAAATGATAATATATCTTTCATCAGATATTTAAGAGATGATAGAAAAGATGTTTCATAACCTTACTTCAAATAGAGCCATACTTGATTGACCATATCTCTCTAGCATGGATGAAAGATGATACAAAATTTGATTTGCCACCTTTGCAATCAGATTCTAGTTCAACACAGTTTACCGATCTAAGCCAGCTGGTATGATTAGAGGATCTATTTAAACAATTATTTTTGGCTTGTCAATAGACAATAAAGAGGACACAGTCAAAATTTGTCAATACCAACAACAAGAACAAACGTCAGAATATACTCTCTCAATCTGGATGCAACTTGTCTATGGAATATCTTACTGGCTAAAGCAGCTGAGACCAGTAGCCCTGATTTGTTCAATAGAATAATGGACGTGGCTGCACAGGACATTTGATTCTGTGTACCAGTGCAATACATTGTGTCAATCGTCGATTGTGTAATTTAGTCTGTCTTTGTGAACTGTAGACTGGTCCCTCAATATGGGGTTACTACAGGTCAACAATGATAATGATGATGAAGATGAACAAATGAGAATATTTTTTAAATAAATCTTCCTCTTTTTTTTAAATACAGAATTAGCACTTTTACATAGCATTCCTTTTATCAAAAATATAAAAGTATCAGAACAGACCTGGATGAGAACAATCAGTGGAGGACAGCGAGAAGTCATCGATGGCAACGTCACTAGTGTAGGAAGTTCCTCGTACAGATTCAAAGACAACAATGAAGGAAGAGGAAGCAGCTGGGATGCTAATGGTGGCTTCCTTCCATCCTTGGCCTTGGTTGTCTAATGAGGCAAAGATAATCCTGATACATTATATAAAAACTGAATGGTGTGGCCTCTGTTATCTGTGTAACAGGACCAAATCTTAATGTTTGGAGAAGAGAGTTAAGTAAACCTTACCTATGGTACAGCTTCTAACAGGAACTTCAATCAATGACATCAATCTCCAATATGGCTTAAATTAGTCAATTAAAAGATGTTGTTGTTTGTTATCCATAGCCCTTCATTCCGCCTTGTCAGTGTCAAGTAATTTTAAAATATATAATATAAAGAGCTCAACTATCTATAGATTCATGCATAATAAAATTGTTAAGAGCAATAATGATGATTTTTCAACAAAATTGAGCAAGTCATTATGTGTCAGTAAAAAACTTTCAATTCTAAGAAACAAGTCCAGCATATTGTCCTCCATTGCAAAAAATTCATCAAAGCCAAAACATAGATTGAACTTTCTCGCATATCTCTTAGTTAAGTGTTCGGGATCAAGGCCATTGAAGTGTATGAAATCAGCAAAGTAAAAAAAAAAAACAGTTCACCTTTCCTAACCCATACAGGTTGTCCAAGAACACCATTTCTCTTGATATAAATATTGAGTGTGCCCATGCTCCGGCCAAACATGCTGTACCAGAAATGGATGCACAGTGGCCCACTGGGATTTGCAGGCACCAGGTATGAACTCAAACGAGCTTTGTGTCCAGGCTGCTGGGGATATGAAGCTTCTGCATACATGTAGTAGCCTGTGAGAATAATGATACCCATTAAGCTTTACTGCTATGGGATTGTAATGCAAAATACATGAATAAAACAGACAATGAAATGAAAAACTATCTTTTTCAGGCAGGGAATCAGAATGGTTTTAGAAAGAAAAAAAAGAAAATAACCAGAGCTTAATATAATACCAAAACTGAACAAAGAAGAAAAGAAAAAAAAAAAGAAAGGAAATGCAAAGTTATAATAATACAAGATTATCTAAATATGTAGATACATCATAGAAATCAGAATCACATACACTATTGTTCATAACACAATATCTACCCACTTAACAATTCATACTCAAATTACCTGCACCGGTTCCCAGAGTGTGGTCATTACGTGGTCCTGTGTTGAAGGTATCCGTCCCTCCCTTGTGTCTAGCCCAATCAAAGTCATCACTTGTGTCTTGAGAAAATCCACATGTGTTTGTCTCGAAAGTGCAAATTTTTGACACATTTTTGCTGGGAGCGGCTGCATTTTGAGATGTGAAAAATGACACAAAACTAATTGACATATTTTATGAATTTAATTTTATTAATTTAATAACATTTTTCACTATTTATTTTCGGTAAAAAAATTTATTATCTATTTTCCAATCCAACATAAATAATCCCTTTGAAAATTTACATTTCTTAATCAGGAATAAGACAGCATTATCTGATTGAGACATTTGACCAGGACTGTCAAAGCCATGTATAGTTTCTAAAGCTGAGGGGTCTCTTTCTTCTTTAACCATCAAGCCACATTACAGAGAACAAAGATTTGTACTGGTCAATTTGAATTTGCTTTTAATGCAAATCTTTTAAAGCAGTCTTTTTGTGTAAAAACACAACAGTTACTACCTGTAGCACAAACTCCAGTTGCCATCTTGATATCATCTAAGGAAATTTCCCCCTGGAATGATGACCCGGTCTTCACTTCAAACACAATCTGGTTCAGAAAAAAGAAAGGCACAGGATGCACTCTTCAATACCCTTGTTTCAATTCTTATGAAGTATATAACACTACTTTTCTTTCTCAATTTTCATTAATCCTCTGTTAGATAATCTTTTTATTTTAAATCA
This sequence comes from Melibe viridis, assembly GCA_039654465.1. NCBI lineage: Eukaryota > Metazoa > Mollusca > Gastropoda > Nudibranchia > Dendronotidae > Melibe > Melibe viridis. The sequence goes on along the minus strand of JBCIKM010115521.1, from coordinate 6,017 downwards.
CACCTGCAAAAAAGTCATTGTTGAAAGGAACAGTTTTGACATTTATGGAGGACAAAACAGATTCAATGTGTGATATGAGTAGAGATCAATGTATCAAAACATTTTTAGACAAAAAAACTAAATTGCTTCAAAATGCAACCCAACTTATAACAGATGCGCCATTGAGACTGGAAGGGACAAAAAAAAGAATAATTGAGTGAAAAAGATGACCATGAAGAAATCTTAAGGATAAATGAGTTATAATGCTAATGAGAAAAAGACCATGCAATGATTAAAGGGAGACAAAGAGTTAAAGAAAAAGAAAAAAGAGACAGACAGACAGACAGACAGACGAACCAACAGACAGACCAAAAGACAGACCGACAGATGGAGACAGACAGACAGAAAGAGAGAGAGAGAGAGGGGGGGGGGGAATTAAAGATGGATGGGCAGAAAGATAAAAAAAAGAATATATTATACGAGTATCAACAATTTTGGTAGATATTACAAAGAATTTCTTGACTGTGACAAGTGACAGTGACCTACATTGAAGCCATGTATAATATCAATGTCAATTTGGGCCGCTTGCCAGGCTCTGCCTTGACTGGTGGTCCTGGTCCATTTGGGTGAGGGGTAGTTGTAGCCAGTTTTCACATACACGTTGAACGTGCCAGGATGACTTCCATACATACTATAGTAAAAGCTGGTGAAAAGGTAAAAGGTCAAAGGTTTAGAGGCAAAAGGTAAAAATAGCTCTTATTTAGTGCCTGTATCCAAGGTGATAGCATTCTCATGGCACTATCCCATTACTTTATAACTCCCCTAAGTCAACAGCAACAGAAAACAACTCAAATATGACTGGAAGCCTACTTATCATTTAAGATTTCTCTATTTAAGACCATTATTAAAAAAAAACCACCTTGTTTCACAATTGTTGAAAATAACAAAGGAGCATCAATATAACTTTTACGTGGATTTCTCCTCATCTCTTATAACCGATTCACCACTGCACAGTCAGCAAATTTAGCTCCTCCTTTTCCTACATGCTGTCTTTTGTAAGGCCATGTGTATTTCTTCCAGCCAATCTGATATTTCAAGCACTCCACATTCATACTGTTAAGCCATCACATCTGTCTTAAAGGAAGACTGGAACAATCTAGACAGAAGCCCTAGTGAAGTGCCTCAGTGTGGTTGGCACAATGGCGCCAGCAGAACTTGAACCTGTGCTCTTTAGCATCGTAGTCCAATGTCTTACAAACTGAGCCATCAAGCCTAATTGAGAAAGTATAAAAGAAATTGGCACCAAACTTCACACTTACCTTAAACAATAAGAGCCAGGAGTTGTCACATCAGGACTGATGATTCTTGCATAGCTGTTGGAGGACCTAGACACACCATTTTGCACAAAGATATAGTGTCCCGCTGAAATATTAAAAATCAAAAGACATTCAATAAATAAAAATGCAACGCTAACCAACCAAAAAAAATTTAAAAAATAGACCATTTATGTCTTACCCTCTGAAAAAACAAAAACAATTGTGAGTAACTTAATTTCTTTTAAGATTATTTCATTTTCTTGATTGCTAAAAAATTTTAAAAACACTGTGTAATCAATTCCAAAATTCTAAAAATGCAAGCCTTTTCATCAGTGATGGTTGTTACTTTTGTCTCTGGGCTAAAATGTCCCTGTTAAGTAAAAATAGGATTGTACTGACTGTGGGTGCTAGGGCTCTATGAAGCTTTGTTTTGTTTTTTCTAAAGCACTGCTTTCACATTAAATCAATCCTATGCTTGGACTCAATGACAATGTCTTAGTACATACAGCCATCTTTTTTAGTGTGGTCCCCGATGGGTCCGGTGCCTTGGGTCTGTCCCTTGCCGGCTATGGAGGCCCAAGAGATATCGTTGCTGCTTGTGCCGCTGTTTTCTTTCCTCCAAGCACACAAGCCTTGCTCAAAGTCACAGTCAAAGGTCCCAACTGGAGCCTTAGTGGAAGGGCTGGAGGTGGTCAAGGCAACTTTGGGAGGTGTGGCTGAGGCAGGAAGCACTAAATGCATGTATAGTAAAAAAAAAATAATATTAGTCATATTGTAGGAGTTTGTGAAAGTGGTATGATATGATGTTATTTACAAAGTGAAATTTAAGACATTATCATCAAATTAAGTCTTTGGTAATGATATACAATGGTATGGCTAGATGCCCATTTTTTTAGAGAACTTTTCTTTTCATCTTTATTCATTTATTAAACCTTTCTCTATCGCTTTGTCTTGTCCTTCTTCACACCATATACTTACAATACTTATCATTGATTTACACAGAGGAACCTTTGTGCATGCAAAACTTATTCTTGCTGATCTCTCTGACACAGGAATTATTTGCAATTCCACATTAAAGATACTCACAAGAGCAACTGTTTTCTGAAAAACTGAGGTCATCTATGCCCACACCATTGGTGAGCTGTGCATTGCTGGATGTGTAGACACCTTCTACAATAATGTTGTAGTCTTTGCTGATAGCCCCGATGGGAACTCGTCCTTGTTGCCATTTATGCCCTTGATTTTGGTATGTTTGTTGCCACAAAAGAGTAGTCTTTTGCTGACCTGTAAAAGAACATGCTCAGGCATTACGTTCAACTAATTCAACTGTATTTTGTAAAATTCTGCCTTGCTAAAACAGTGACAAAGTTCATGAAGTGGAAGTCCCATTCATAGAATGATCAGAAGATGTGTCTAAAACATTTTTCATAATAATGAGTTAACAATGTAATCATTCATTCTTTACCATCCATGAAAAATATTAAAATGCCTGTACTAAGATTTTTTAAGGCAATTTGACAGACATGCTGATTGACTGTGTCAACATATAACAAAACCCTCTTGCATTATTGCCTTTTAGCTGAATTTAAACTTTTTCCTCATTCTTTTACCTTGTGAACATCTTTGATCAACATAGAAAGCAGCTCAAATACCAAATGAATGTGTGATTTCAAATTGCAAACATCTTTGATCAAAATAGAAAATAACATATACACCACATTATGATAACAAGAAATGACAAGAAAATGCCCACATTTATAATTCAAACTGTTTTGAGGTCACTTAAAATAAAGGCATTTTTTTCCTACTCACTTGGGATCCTGACGTACACGTTGAGAGTTATCTGGGCAGTTCCTCCAAAGAAGAACCAGAAATTCATACAACGTCCTTGTGATGTGGTTGGCTGGAATGAGTCACTAACAAGCCAGGCCTTGTCACCTTGATTTTGTACAGCGGAACTTGGCAAGTACATCATATGCCCTACAGTGAGTGAAAAAGATACGTGTGAGGGAAAAATACAAAAGAAACTCTTCAAGCCTATCAGCTGTCCTTATTCAATGTAAAATACCAAATAAGACAGGAAAATGATTTCATACATAATGTACCAACATCTTAAGAGCCTTCCTATTCCTAAGAGAAGGAAGAAAAGAGGAGCTGGCACTGGATATAGATGAAAATAAACAGAAAACAGTATAGGCACAGTGCTCAGGTGAGTCAAAGCCATTGAGAGAAAGGAAAAAATACAGGAAGCCCTCGGAGGAGGGAATTAAACCCTGGACCTGCCACGGCACCAATTCGCCTGGCCACTTCCAGACAAGAGAAGGACAATTGAGATATCCGACATAAAATTTACTCTGCAGAGTAGATGCAGCTCAGATACTTTCAATATTTCATGACTTGACCTTCATATAAGGAACAATTGTGCATTCCATGATGTGACATCACTCACAAAACAATTGTTCTAAATCAATAACTCTGACCAACATCTTTTGTTTTGTTTTGTTATCCATATCCCTTCATTCTGCCTTAGCAGTGTTGGGACCAGCTCCAAGGAGCTAGGAAAAACTCTGGATCACAAGAAATGAAGACAGGTAGAAGACCAATCCACCACGTGGTTAAAGAGCAGTCTTTTAGCACAAGCCATTATAAAAAGTAATCAGACTGCTCTTATTTTTCTTGTTGCAGTCTCAATAACAAAAATTATTCATGAGTTAATCTTGCTATCCTTACCATTGGACAATAGGGTGGTGTGCTTAATTGTTGGCATATTAACAACAAAAAATCAGACTGCTCTTGGTTGTTTTTTCTTTTTGGTTAAAATTTCAATAATAAAACTATTCCCTAGGCTGACATGATCTTGCTATCCTCACCACTGGATGACAAGGTTGTGTGGTCAAAGGTTGGCATGTCCTGGCTGTTAGATCGAGGGGTAACACGTGACCAATCAAGGTTGTCTTTAGTTTTCTCATTGGACCATGTACAAAGGATGTCAGATTCAAAGGTGCAGCCTCCTGAACAGTGGATGAAATGGTAATTTTTATCAAGGTGCATTAGTCTTATACATGATTTGCCTATAAACTTTTGTTTTGTTTTGCTTTGTTATCCTGATCCCTTCATACCACCTTAGCAATGTCTCACTTCAAATCAAATATTTTTTTCTCATATTTTTACTCCCACTCTTCAGAATTGAAACAAAAATTTAAGGAGCTTCCATCTGAAAACAAAAAAAATGTCAGATTTTTAAAACTAACCTGCACTCGGACAAGGTCCTGTCTTGAAGACAATGTCATCAAGAGAAATGTCCCCTCTGAAAGTGGCTCCTCTCACAGCCTCAAACACAACCTGATGTAAGAAGAAATTTGAAGTTTTGCTGACAAAAGATTGAGGAGTTGAAGAAATGATCTGAACGTTTTGTTTTAAATCAATCATATTAAAGATGTCATTGATTCTTTTATTTTTTTGGAGCAAGAAACACTGCTTGTGGTGGGAATAGTGATAATTTTGGTTGGTGTATTGGTGATCTTATTGGCAGAAATTAGTGTAAATGTGTAGAAAATTCTCTATATGTTGTGCTCTAGTTCGTACTGGAAAAAGTAATAGTTTTGGTTGTCGCAATGTTGACTTATTGGGAGAATAAGTGTAACTTCTGGAGGAAATTCTGTATATTTCATGCTCTTGTGGCTTTTTTGCCTGATTTCAAATCTGAAGAGCTTATTTCATTCTGTGATGTCACCCCACTGAAAATAACATGTTCACACTCGACAACAGAGGAAGACCTGACACGCATTATATGTCTGTGATTAAAAAATATATATATATAAAAGGATAAAAGAATGACAACACAGTGGAATAAACACAGGGATACAAATTAAGGAAATGGTACAAAAATATGGATATTTTACTTAAGTAGCCAGTGTTAGTGGTCTAGAAAGTAGTGCTATAGGTGCTGGTTTTGGCAATTAGTGTACTGACAGCCTGTGTCAGTATGCAACAATTATAAATAATCTTTAATGTTTGATATCGCCTCTCTTATTGTCTAATTGGCTATAAAATTCTGTTATAATCATTATTGTTACCATAATCAATAGTGATAGTTTACCATTACCAATAAATTTACTGTTACTTCATTTAATATCAATTTTAAGTATGAAAGTCTAACCTGGTAGCTGCCCTTAATGCTTGATATTGGAATTGTGATTTGACCTTCAATCCATCGTTGACCTTGGTCTCCGCTCACTGTGAACACAGGCTGTCCCAGACTACTTTGGCTTGATGGCTGAATAAGGTCCAAAAAATATTGTTTACAAAACCATAAGCAAAGTTGAATAAATAACAATTTAAAACAATTCTTCAATTCGATAAAGACTTAAATTCAGCTGAGGATGAAGTACATAAAAATCAAATTTTTTTTTTAAAGTTTTTTAGAAGCTGCTCAAGATAAACATTAAGCTGATGAGAAAATTAATCCAATACTTTAGAATGGAATATTATTAATTGAATTTCAATAATTTTAGCTTAACTCTTTAACCGCGGAGCAACGCACACTGCGTTGCTGAGGCACGCCATTTTCTGCGGAACAACGCAGAGTGCGTTGTTTACATGTCTAGGCAGTTTCGTTGCTTGTAACTATATTCAACTTTTAGAACTACCGAGTTTAGTCATCTCTGAGGTAAAAGAGTACTTTCGGTCTAGTTTCCATGTGGTAACTGATCGTTTCGAAGA
>JBCIKM010115412.1:0-14190 GCA_039654465.1 Melibe viridis | reverse complement strand
CTCTCTCTCTCTCTCTCTCTCTCTCTCTCTCTCTCTCTCTCTCTCTCTCTCTCTCTCTCTCTCTCTCTCTCTAGAGAAGATCCCCCTCCTCCTCCCTCCCCCCTCCCCCGCCTTCCTTTATCTGGCCTTAAACTCCCGAACTAAGAGAGAGAGAGAGAGAGAGAGAGAGAGAGAGAGAGAGAGAAAGAGAGAGAAATTTTAACGAAATTTATAACCATTTTGTTTTCCTGAGGCTGACGTTTTGTTGTCTCAAATGGACTTTTTCAGAGGTTTTCATCGTAATTTATTCTGTAAATAATTGCGAGGATTGATGAACAGGATCAGACCATCATGATTCTGTCTGCCGGTGCCCTGTGATACGCCCCTCCACCGGGCTGCCTGTCGGTGGTTGTGCCTGGTGCTTGACAATGTTCCAGCAATCGTGCAGTGGGTGCAACTCTCTGGGGCGGCATGACAGCCTCTGGCATTTCTAGAGCTCTTCCCACCGGGCATGGACAATCTGGGTATTTATTCCTACTGTTATCAAGATATCAAAAATTATCTGTTGAGCTCAAACGATAAAGGTTAATGGTTAAACCATGATTTCCCCCTCAGGAATACCGTGTGGATTGTGCAGATTGTCACAGTTTATGAGACACGACTGGGACAAAACCACGAACAAGTGTAGTTGACATTGCAACCCTTGCCACAGCAGCTGCAGCCCCTACCATTCGGCAGCATGCACTAGAAGGGCCAATCGCCACTGTTTGTCTGTCAGATGGTATTGGATGATAGTCTCTCAAATTTTAAGAAATATGTTAACAAATTATCAACTCACTGTAAAAGAAATCAGAGTAAGCAATGATTTCCAAAAATCTATTCCTACAGAATGGTTCACCTGTGCTTAGTACGGCATCTCAACCTTTTTTTTTTGCAGGGTGTTCTGACAATGACATCATCATCAACCATAGTCGATTTGGTGATTACGCCATTGTAAGCATTTTATAGCACTCTATGTGGATTTGGCACTACATAAATGGATTATTACGTAACATGACTATATTATTTCAGTTTCCAAACCAAATCTGTATCATTAGGAGTTGATTCGTCATAAGTTTGAATTTAATTCATCATTAGTTTTAAAGTCTTTAATCAAGTGAAATGAAAAAATAATATAGTAAGAACACATCAAATGCCATTTATTCTTCTTAAAACAAAACAGACTCTTCCAAAACTTGCCATTTCAATTTAAAAAACATTTATATAAGATTTACCTATCAAGATCTACATCAAATAAATCTGTCTGTTAGATTGGCTGGAGGTATCACACAATAAGTCTAAGGCAGCCACATTATTCAGAGATTCTTGCTCATGTTTGCATAATATAATTATGTATTGTAAAATGGAATCATGAGTATCATTATAATTATTCTTTCAGTGTTGTTCTTGCCATTTAAGGAGTCTTGTTTAAAATGGCACCGGTATTCAAGTGAAAAATATCAATAAGATGGTAGGAGTTGTGCAAGGATGTGAACATTGCAAGAATACAAGCACCGTTAAGTTTTTGGATGGATTGATAGATACAAGTTCATCATCAATGCAAGCTGCTAGAATTACAAAGGATTTCATTCCATTCATTTTAAAAGTAATTGTTTTTCATCTCATGATAAAAACCGGGGTTGCAATCTCATCTCTGTTCTCTCTAAAATTTGTCTGTTGTACTGAACATAGAGAATATAAATTCTTGTTCATTTCTTATTGTGAGGCATAAATTCTACATAGATTCTCTTTGGTTTCTTTTTCTTCCATCATCATCTGGCACAAAGTTGATGAATAAATAAAAAGTTGTTGGTTTTTTTTCACTCCCTACCATTTCAGACATTGTGTAATGAATGTAATGAGAGGAACAAAAGACATTCATTCAAGAATGGAAGAAAGCCATTTTGGATAAGGAAAAAGTATCTTGAAAAAGTATGAACCCTTACAGAATAGTGGAAGCAAAAGTTGCAGTAAAGTCAAAAGTTATTGGATACTAGAGGAAAGTGACGGAAAGAAATCTGTACATTCAGCTACTTGATGTGATGAAATATCAAGACACATTTGGATAAAATCCAGATTTGAATAAATACTGAATGAATTTTACAATGATGAAAGTGATGGCTGAGAGAAAATAATTATCAGGCTTTTCAAGAGGGATGGTGGAAAAAGCCAGAAACAGGTTATTCATTTTCTTTTCATGGACATATCGATGTTGGACCGGGCTGTGATTAGTAAAAATGTAAATATCTGTCTATATAAAATTGACTTTGTTAAAAAAAAATCGTGAATTGTAATTTATTTTAAAAACACCTAACATGCCTACAGTGTTAAACAAAGAAGTTATAACACATTTTCCACAAATCTGGCATTCAACACAGGATGGCAACCAGTATATATATATTCTCTTCTAATACTCCTGCCTATCATTTCTATAACGAGAGAAATATTAAAGGACAAAAATCATTGAATCATTTTAAAAATTAAACAAATGAATATAAATCTAAAAGTTTGCATATAAACTCTGTGACACAATGTTATTAAGTTGGAGAAAGGCAGGTTGAACTTATTGCCAATACCAGAAAAACTTGATCATATCATTGAAGTTGAAGGCATAATGCATCTTCATGGATCATAATGCTCAGCAGAATCTATTATATTGTAAATAAAGATGAAATATGTAATATACATCTTTTTCTTTATTACAAAAATTCGTTATTCTAGATGATAACTGTAAAATTACTAATAATTTACTGATGAGTCACAAATGAATTGAAAACATGAGATGGAAAACTTTGGCTTATGATCTTTTTAAGTTGCAATGAATAGCAATTCAGTATTTTATTAACATACAAAACCAATACTCAAGCTACAAGCACTATTACTGTTTATCACAATTATCACAAATCGCGCTGAAGAGATATTATTTCATTCCTCGTTCTAGTCATTCTTATTCAAAGGTAGACATTGTAAAGAAAGGAAGAAATAATATTGAATCATCTGGTGGGTAAGTTCTCTTTAAAAAAAAAAAAAACTCTTTGTCAACAGTGTCAAAAGCAATACTATAAGTGAAATCATGTTAGTCTGAAAGTCCAGAATGTCACAAAAATATTGTTATTGTAATAGGAAGATTTTCTATGCAAGTATGTCTTCAATTCATGCTATAAGAACTGAACGAAGCTGCTGAATTATTTCTAATGAATTACACCTTGAATATAATTGAATTAATATACATACTAGTTACATCATTATCCGCCATAGATGCTTGAAAATGTAACATAGCAAGCTGATTTTATATCCCCTAGCAATCCGGTTTGTGAGGCTCAGACGCTACCCGTATGTTTGTAATTAGGAAGTTTCAATGAGTGTGATATAACTTGGCTGGTATTGAAAACAGAAAGAAGAGGCAAAAGGAAGCTTTAGTACTATAATGGAGACAATAAACTTAAACTAATACAGGCAGAGTGCTGAGGTGCCTCAAAGTCATAGAAAGAAAGAAAAAAACAGGAAGCCGTCCAAGGAGGGAATTCAACCAAGGACCTGACACAGCACCCAACGCCTGGCCACTGCCAGGACAGCGGGCCTATACTAGTTTCTGTTTATTATCATCTATTTTCCCGTGCCAGCTCATCTATTTTTTATATGACTATAATGGAGACAAAGAAATAGAAAATAAATATGACCTTTTCAAACCTTAAGCCCTTGAAATATATATTCAAATTCAATTGTCAAAAGTTTTGTTATCATAAGCCTATTTGTGTTCATTATGGACATTTTTCTGTTAATTTGTGCTTCTTGATACAAAAACCACACAGTTATTGTGTCATAATTTTGTAACAGTCTTTAGTATGATATTGTTTTTAATGCCCAACAAAATGCCAATGAATTCCTGTTACCTTGCAAAAAGGATTTTTCAGCTGTCTTTCAGGCTTTTTCACTTATTTCAATTATAAATCAAAACATAATTTTTAAAAAGCACCCTTTATATCATATTTCACTTCACTGCAAAAAAAAAAAAAAAGAATTAGATAATAATCAATTTTAAAAAGTCAGATGATGCAACTTTTTCTGGAGATCAGAAGCTATTGGATTATTATGCTTTACATACATTGCTTCAACAATAGCTTTCAGCAATGCAATATATTGCAACAAGATGCAATTTGTGCAAAAAAAAAGATTGATGATAATAAAGGATAAATGATTAAAACACAAGAAGGGAATGGCAAATACTATTGTGATTATCAAATACAAAAACCACACAGATTGACCCTCATTGCATTGTCTACTTTTATTCACACCACAATTTTTTCTTACATACATTGTGTTGAAAGGGGATGATAAATATCACACAGCTTTAAGGAAGTTAGAAATTGGTCCACTCACAGATAAAACAATCCTAGTTAGACAATAAAAAATCAAGTAAATAAAGTTGTATCACAAGCTCAGACAGTATTGGTTGATAAGAATAGAAATTAAATGGTTAATCACATCAAAATGGTGTGACAGGGAACCAATTCATCCTTATCTCATTCATTTTCAAACCAAAAAAAAAAAAAAGGAGGAAAGTATGTGAAAGTTAAAACAATTTGAAATATGGCAAATACCAAATGAATTAAGAAGCTGAGGTATTGAGGTGATGCGGTTTTATGTTGCAACAGCAAAATTGGTTGGATCAAGTTTGGAGATGGAGTTAGAACAAGCAAGGAAAGATCATGAATGGGAAGTATTTTATTAATGCACACAGTTTCAATGTGTTTTCAAGCCAATAAGATTGTACCCCGCAATGAAGAATTGGAGTAAAACTTGAAATTCTGATTCATATCAGACCTAATCTTTGACTTCAGTGCCATCCTTTTAAAGTCAGCCTCGTGTCATCCTTACACCACAAAGGGAATTGGGAAACATCATGCTTAATCCAGCATGCATGGGAAATTCCATTTGAGATACGTGACTCCATCATTTTGAAAGTTAGCCTGAGTAAGCTAAGTTTAAAACATAAAAGAGATCTTGTCCAAAATTCTCAGGATGACCAATATAAAAACAACATCATGACATTTCTTGAAAATTCACATCCTCAGATCAGAAATGTTTGGGACCAAAAGATAGACATTAACTGACTTTAAAATCAACAACACTAAAGAACGTTGAGAATTTGTTCTTTTTTTGTGAGGGGTAAATTAATATAATTAGTACAGATACAAAAAGTGTCAGTTTCTGTCACATCAACAAGTTGTCACCTGGTAAGAAAGTCCTTTGGCCAGGGTTTGTTTCCCAGAATGTGGTCTATCTCGGCCATAACAGATCCAGTCAGCTTGGGCACGTACTGAAACACAGAAAAGATTGTATGAGATTTTCAGACAACGCTCGTAATATCACATTATACAACAGGACAGCAGTTCTGATGAAAGCAGTTCTTGACAGTCCTTTCCAATGTCATAAACATGTGGCATACTGATGTGATTTATAATTATTTGAAGGGTTGTGAACACAACAGCTTTAAAATCTTTAATTCATATGTAGATAAAAACTTAAAGGAAGGGTGATCAATAAAGATTAGATTGATACTAAAATGTCAGACTATGCTATGAAGTTTTTTTTCAAACAATTTTACAAAGCTAATTTACAGAGAACTATTTTTGCTCATCAGACGACAAAACACTCTATAGAAATTTGTTTTACGGACACCCATACCAGTGAAGAATTTAGTTAAGCAGGAGCATCAAATTTAGATTAGAATGAATGGTGTCCAACCATCAATGGAAACAAATAATGTTTCTTCCACATGGTTTTATTCAAAAGACAATGTAAGAAATAACACTATCCATTATCAGTTTTAATTTTCAAGTATTCGTTGCAGTAGTAAAACAGCAAGACATCAGCAAATCTTCATAGGGTATTTTTAGTGACTCACATGCATTTTTCTAAGTGAGGAAAAATTAAGATAAAATGAACCTTCCTAATATATTCTGTTGCCTAAAATTGCCTGTACTGAAAGTGTCTTTTTCACTGCTTCTTCGATACACTGAGCACCAATCATTTATCAAAAAAACTTTTTCAATAATGCCCTGAGCTTGAATTGAACACGTGGAGTGCCATTTTAATATCAGAGATGCACTATATCATGCTTCCAATCAAAAATACAGACATCTCAGAAACTGATATATGTATGATTTTTATTTGCAATATTTTAGAAGAAGGCATGAATTCATGATTCTGCTAATAAGTTTTCAATTTGACATCTATTATTGATCTTTTAGCATTGGACAAGTTTGACATTTGATAAAAAAGTAAACTAAAGTATAGCAGTTGTTGAAAGCTCATCCACAGTCATCACAATCCTCTATATAGTCACAACAACACATACCATGCAGACAGTGACTATATAACACATAATATATGAGTAGTACAGTACATGCCGCCTATTACGCTTATTAACATTTTTCGACAGAGACTATATTGTCTACATCCAAGGGGACCTCCTAGCTTTATATCTATCTCAAATAGGAGGATGCAAGGGAGGCAAAGTGCCAATGGCTATGGCCATGGCTACAGATCAGACGGTGACATTGAGAACAAATCTGAATCGTCATCTGCATCACCCTTTCAGACACGCGTTACACAGTCTGTCATTGCTTGACTTTCATACCTTAGAAGTATTCACTTTTGTTACTTTTTTTTTTTTTAATCAAACTTATAATTTATCTCCATTTCATGTTCTCCCTATGAATCTTTTTTTTTTTTTAACACAGCAAACATCAAGCCAAATTAAAAAATCCATTGCATACAAGAAAAAAAATAGAAGTGGTAGCATATAAAAAGAAATTCACTTTAAAATGATTACAAATATTATGCTTGACATTAAGACGAGAAATATCACTCTTTTAACGAGAAATAAAATTCAACCAAGGACAATATGTAACATCAATATAAGTTTGACAACACCACATTATTAAAAGGGTTACCAGGAGAATACCCTCTTTACAGAAGTTGTAGGGGATACAGGGCGAGGGTTAGTTTCAAGAATTGACTCAAGATGCTCAAGGACATCGGCTGTCAGTTTTGGTACATACTGTGATGTTAGAAAGAATCACAAAGAGCATGATAAACGTGCCTAAACAGAAACCAGCCCATAGTCTCATCAATTCTAGAAGATTTTCCAATATCAAAATTCATAAGTGAGGTAAATTCCTTCATGAAATAAACCATGGAGCATTTCTTGAAGTTTCCGTCATCCCTGAGAGATATACGTGTACTTCTTTCAGCCAGTAAACCAGAGAGTGGCTTTGTGAAGTTTCTTCAATCTCTACAAAGATTTTTTTAAATTTTCTTTTTTATATTTCCATTTCGTCACATCAGGTCGACTCTGCTCTTTTTCCACCAAACCTGGTTTGGAGAAACCCACTTCAAAGTTCACACCTTTCTATGCTGTAACGAGGAATTTCAAAATATCTATGTCACCAGCTACCAACCTGGGCTTTATGAATCTTAATGAAAATCGCATGAGACAAAAGGAATATATTAGTGAGGCTGTTCTGGTTCATGCAACTAACTCAAAAAATTAGAAAAGTGGAGACAGAGCAAAGAAGAACTGGGGTGACCATTTGGTTTTGGGTTTGTTTTTGTCAAAGCTGTTTTGTTTTGTTTTGCTGCTGGTTTTGTTTTTTGTTTTGATTTGTTTTTTTTGAAGGGTGAGGAGGTTTTTTAGTTTTTGTTTTTGTTTTTTTGTTTGTTTTTTCCTCTTGACATCTTAAATTGAAATCAGTAACTTGAATCATCACCATTAAAGTGGCCAATAACTATTACAGAATGAAATATTATTATTTACTCTCTTGCTTCCACACAAATATAAAAAATTAACCTACAAATTATTACTGGCTATTGGTAAATAAAAAAGCGATTTTCTGATGTAAGGAGGCGAAAACAAAATTAAAAATAGAAATACTAACAGGCCCAAAACTGAAAGACCAGCTTAAAGTTAAAACTAACACTAAACAATAGTAATCGAAATGATTTACCTGTAATGCTTGAATGTCTTCACACAGCTGGTCGACAGTGGAAGCCCCAAGTAACACCTGGCTGATATTCTCATTTTTCACACACCAGGCTAAGGACAACATATAATGTTCAATGTGGTTTAAACAAAATAATTTTAATTGTGTACAAGGGCTGAAAGGTCTTTAAGGATTATTCAATTTAACCATCTCATATAGTTACCCAAGGCTGCCTAGGTTAAAAAATGTGTAAATTGGTCATTAAAAACCTAGCAGGCGACGGAGGTGATGGAATGATGCAGACACCAGACATCATAGAAATTCCGAATAAATGAATAATAAGTTGTATGACAAGGTAGGACATAGGGATAGGTGAATAAATAAAGAAAATATAGTATTTAAAAAAGATGATCATCGCAACCTAGATTTGAATCATAGATGTCTGGGTGACAGTTATCAGCAGAGGGCAGCTGACACTGAGTAAGTTTCTGAATCAGCAGATTAAACAGCAATGGAAAATAGAGATAGATTATTCTATATTAACATAAAATGATTGTGTCATGTTTTAAGAGATTTCCACTGACCTATAGCAAGTTGAGCCAAGGAACAGCCGAGCTGCTCAGCGACAACATTTATGCTCCTGAGTTTGCTTTGCTTTTGCCTCCCATCTTCACTAAGTATCTTTTCTTTCAGCCAGCTATACCCCTGACAAAACAAAATGCATAGTGTTGGAGCATGATGAGAAAATATAAGATTTAAAAAATGAATAGTAACATATTATTCTTTGGATTTAAACAATCATGAACAAGATACATTTTAAGCATTGCAAGCTAAAATAACTACCATTCTTCATATTTAAATTGACTTCAAAGTTTTTTTATTGATATGGCTAAAACCTAAACTTTGTGGAAATATACCTTAAGTGCTGCTCTTGAGTAAATTGGAATTCCGTCATCATATTTGCCTGTCAAGATGCCACAGGCTAGAGGGGACCATGTTATTGTTCCAACCCCTGTGGAGTTAGAGGCAAGGAAGAAGATTTGAATTTGGTTTACTCTTTGTTCTTTATATTAGTCCTGATGTTTGTATTTCATCAGTTGTAAAAGTGGTAGGAACAAAACTAGAGAAAAGTATTTCATTATTCTTAACTGAATCTAAGCAAATAAATTCTGTTGTGATGAGAATTGCTGACAAAATATAATTATCAACTCCTTAAGTATAGAAATAAGAATGAAATATAAAAAATCATTCTATATTTTCTTGAAAAAGATATAAAAATTTAAAGCAACATGATGTGTAGAGCCGAAAGAGTGCTCATTTAAACATTGAAAGGGTTTTGAGATAAATGGTTTCGATGTCTTGAAATTAAAGTAAGAGTGACAATAATTTTCCAAAGAGCTATGTAATAGGATGATGATGCTTGAAAGGTCTTGTACATGATCCCCATCCGAAACTCATGGTCAATGTTTTAATATTGGTGAAAACTAATTACCGATTTTGTGATACATTTCAGGCATGTGTAGTTCCACCTTCTCCCTCTGGAAGTAGTGGTATTCAGCTTGCTCCGCAATGGGAGGGATGAGGTTGAACTGGCGTGCCACAGAGTAAGCCTCCTGATAAAAAAGGTGGTAATATTAAATCATTCATACTATCTTTTGGTTAAGTCTTCATCAATAAGTCTGTTAGGACTGGGCAGGATAATACATTGTCCTTTCTATTTTGTTTTATATAAATATTTTTAGGTGTTTTTTTTTTAAGTTTTTATTTCTGTTGTGGCTTACTTTCAAATGAGCATTACAGGCTTTACTTTAGCCTATTTGGCTCTTTATGATATGATATGATATGATATGATATGATAATAAAATTCCTTGATTTTAAGCTTTAAGGTGTGAGCTGTTTGGGTTTATTTTTCTTTTCTTCAAACTCCTGGGTTGTTTTTTAAGCTTCTGATCTGAATGCATATGTTATTGGTTTCTGTGGGGCTAGTGATAACTCATTAAGGATCATTCAGAGGATTTCATGATTCCATTAGTTTAATTTTAACCTGAGAGAAATACAAGAAATAAAAAAGGAAGATCAGAGTGTTTGATATAAGCTTTAAAAAATACTGAGGATGACAAACAGCCATGATCTGAATCATTACTCATCGAACAATGGTTCCTACAATAAAAAATTACATTGTCCTGAATGCAAAATACCGTATAGCTGTCCTGCGCCAAGTTATTTCCCTCCCTCAAAATTCTTAAACTAAAAGGAAATTGACAAGTTTTTAAAAAACCAAAAGATACCTGGTATAGAGCTTTATGTTTGACATTTCATTAGGGTAGGGTGGAGATTGAAATGGGTTGCTGTGAAAATGAACTATAGAATGAGTGGAAAAGGAGACATGAGTAAAAGATAGAGTTACTATTAGCACTGAGGTGTGTTGACAAGGCTTACCATTATTTCCATGGTAGACCACCTGGATGTACCCCAGTACATGGCCCAGCCTTGATTGATGACAAAGGTCATGGCACGTACAATCTCTGAAAAATGGCAATGCATGTAATGATCATAATATATCATTTATTTGGATTGTTGAGAATTTTGTTCCTCATCTCGATCAGTAAAACAGTAAATATTCCCAATTCTCCAAAATGTGATTTTCATCATTTTGTTCTCCTTCCCTTTACTATTTCTCCACCCTTGATTAAAGGAAGTCTAGGGTGCAAATATCTAAAAGGGTTTTTGGAGAAGCATCCCCCCTGTAATGAAACTATGAGATTAAGATTTATTATATGGGGTCACGAGAATAGGCTATTTTTGCAAAAACCATTATCGGCATTATGTTTCAGGAGCTTGATTCCCCTTCTTTTGTTACAATTGTAAGATGTAAGATGTCTCACCTTCCATGGGGACATGAGAATCAGCTTTGTTTGCAAACACAATGTCAACATACTCCAGTTGTAGCCGTGCTAAAGATGCTTGAATGCCTGCAAAGAAAAAAATGTGTAATTGATTTTTTTTAGTATATTGGAAAGGGAAAAACTGTTTCCTTGATTATTTTAATTCACTGAAAGCTCTTTCTTCTTTACGCCTTTCTCTTCAGGAAACCAAGGTCATTTGGGGAAAATTTCAAGAACAGGCTTTCCTCTTTCTCTATCAGAGTGATTAAATTAATCTGGAAACCTGAAAAATCAAGACTGGACAGTTGTGAAATCTTGCAAAACTCTCTGAGAGGAAAGGCCATTTTGTATTTTATGAAATGTCTCTCAAAATCTCCAAATCTTAACAGAAAGCTGACAAAAAGTTAAGCTTTTACATTGCTCAGGTGTTTGTTAGGTTTCACTTTGCTCTGTTCATCTGGATGGTGGTAGCTCTAGTATCAACTTCTAACTTGTGTTGGGGTTTTTTTTGCCTTTATTTCTACGGCTTTGACTCATCATGGCACTTGGTCTATACCGTTTTCTCTTATTCATGAAAACTGGAGGAACATTATTCACAGGGGTTCATGGTCCTATGGAAGTATCTTTATTTATGAAATTCTTAGCTGTGAGAATCCAAATCTGATAAATGGTAAAGAAAATTGGACAAACCTTCGATGATGTGCTTTCTGGATAGACCCTTTTCTGTTTCAGCTCTGAAGATGAAAGCATACCATAGAATATTAAAACAGAGCTGCCTGTTTGTTATATTTGGATTAAAAACAGCAACAAACAAACAAACAAATGCCTCTGCATAATATTATTGCTCTTCTAATACTTTCCTTTAAGTTCAACCCAAAAATTTTTTGTTGAATAAAGTTTGTTTTTACTTTTAATCTCAGTTATTTTCTTTGCTTGCTTTCTGTTGTTCTTTCGTATGTGGTGTGGGGGAGGGGGGGAGGAGGAGGGGTTAGGGTTATATAATACATTGTCCTTTCTATTTTGTTTTATATATATATTTTCAGGTGTTTTTTTTTAAGTTTTTATTTCTGTTGTAGCTTACTTTCAAATGAGGCTTTACTTTAGCCTATTTGGCTCTTTATGATATGATATGATATGATATGATATATTACTCTAGTTCTCTATGATCGTCATTTGTGTGTTTGTGAGTAATGTTAGCGTGTGTGTGTATGTGTGTGTGTAATTATGTTGAATTTCTAAATTTCATTCTGTAGAAGATGGATTTAAAGCTTGGAAGTCCTCTTGGTTGTTGACAGCATTGTCTCTCTGAAACTTTTAATGCACTGATATTGTCAGATGTGTTCTATGTTGGCTGTCTGTCAGGGATATGGTGTTGTAGAGCACTTGGAGCATGGCGGCAACTGTGGACAGACGCTATAGAAATGGCATATGTTTATATTATTATTATTATTATTATTATTATTATTATTATTATTATTATTATTATTATTATTAAAAGCTAGATGTACCAAAAACATATCTACAATAATATGTGAACATATTGGCTGAAAAACAACTGCCATTGAAAAACAACTGCCATTGCAAAACACCTACTTGCCACCCCAGTATATCTTTGTTGATATGATATAACTTGATCTCCTGAAAAAGAAGACAAAGTGAAAATAGAAAGTTAGTTTTCAACAAGCTATCTGGCCAACACAAGTTATGTACTCAAAATTATCTAATTAATGCAATTTTTTAATGAAAAATGTATGGATATTGTACAACAATTGTGAAAAAATTATTTTGACCAATCAAGTTAAGATATAGGCGTGTAAGTTTGGCTATTATTGATCAACTTCTGTAAGCATTTGAGTTCTGTCCTTTTTCTTTGAACATCAGCCACATACCTCCATTGTTTCTTCTTGAGGATCTTTCCAAGGACCAGTTCAGCCCTGAAGACATAAAAATTAAATTGTTATTCTCATTGACAACGATATTTTTCCCCTTATAGAGAGCTGGGGCAATTTGGCATATAAATCTCAGCTTCATTTCAGCTTTTTCATTTTAGTTTTAATTGGATTGCAATTGCAATTTTGAAGTACTTCATTCTCAAGACTCTCCTCCTCCTCCTCCTCCTCCTCCTCCTCCTCCTCTGCCTCCTCCTCCTCCTCCTCCTCCCCCTCCTCCTCACTCTGCTCCTCCCCCTCCTCCTCCTCCTCCTCCTCCCTCTACTCCTCCTCCTCCTCCTCCTCCCTCTACTCCTCCTCCTCCTCCCCTCCTCCTCCTTAATTATAGTGACTGTCTCAGTGAGACTGAGTCAATGTGTGTGTAGTGTAATACTCATCAAGAGCAGAAGTTCCAATGGGCCATAGAGAGGACTGTTTAATACCTTGATCTGAGTGCAATGTTTGAATTTGTAATTAAAATTGTTGTTTGTTTGCTTTTTTTTATTTTGTTTTGTTTTGTTTTTGTTTTGCTTTATTGTTGCTTCATAATTGTTGTTGTTACTATTATTTATTTCGCATTTTGCCTTGTTTCTAATTTTGCAAGCTGTCTTGTATTAACGATAATAGGATTTAGTGGGTATCTCATAGGTAACTGTGTCAAGAAGCAAGACAATCCAATCCTTCAATCTGCCGAAGCCAGAAACTATCCCAGGGAAGGACGCCTGCCATTCTACTCCCCCCCCCCCCCCCCCCCTCTGCTGTTTTCACGCGTGAAATAACGAGAAGCTCAGGTGGGCGGCGGTCGCCGGGTGACAGGGGCTCCTGGTTCATGCATGGGAGGTAATAACTGTGAAGATACAGCAAGGAAATCTTACACGATTAATGCCCCTTATTGCTCTGTGCCGTTGATGCTGTTGTGGCCAATGTTTGCTCTCTTGTCTTTTGCATTGCTTTGTGTGTTCGTATTTACTTGTGTGTGTGTGTGTGTGTGTTGCGTGTGTGTGTGTGTGTTTATTTTGGCGAGTTCTTTTTGTTGCTGTTGTTGTTTTGTTTTCCTTTTTATTTTCAGCTTTTATTTCATTGTTTCTTTTTTGTGGGGAATTATTTAGTTTTATTGGTTGTTTTATTGCTTTTTTAATACTCTTTCGTGTTTTTGTTTCGGTTTTTGTTTGTTTGTTTGTTTGTTTGTTTTTGTTTATTTGTTAGGTTATTTCGGGGAGGGATCGGGAGTCGTCAAATTGGCTGCTTGTTGTTTGTGTGTTGACTTTTTGCTGTTGCTTCTTTTTCCATTTCTCTCTCTCTTTCTCTCTCTCTCTCTCTCTCTCTCTCTCTCTCTCTCTCTCTCTCTCTCTCTCTCTCTTTCTCTCTCTC
>JBCIKM010115300.1:0-11440 GCA_039654465.1 Melibe viridis | reverse complement strand
CCAGCAGTCAGGCACACTGCCCTGGCAGAGGCCCAGCAGTCAAGCACACTGCTCTGGCAGAGGCCCAGCAGTCAAGCACACTGCTCTGGCAGAGGCCCAGTAGTCAAGCACACTACCCTGGCAGAGGTCCAGCAGTCAGGCACACTGCCCTGGCAGAGGCCCAGCAGTCAGGCACACTGCCCTGGCAGAGGCCCAGCAATGGGTGCCCACTAAGTAATTTCCTCCTATTTTCATTTCTTTCTATGGCTTTGTCTCTTCCCTGTGCTTGATCTCTACACCACACGTGCCAAGCTGGCGGCCTGCGACATAATGGACGCGCAGAATTTTGGCCCCCCCCCCCCCCTGCTGTGACTGAATTTGACACACTTGCTGTATGCCCTATTCTTCGATTGTCAACCCCCCCCCCCCCTCCCCCGGCAAGTCACCTACCCGAGATTCCTCTGCCAACATGGCTGTCATGTCCTGGTCGCTGATGGCTGGGATGATCTTAATGTCCTGGTAGTACCTGGAGAGGGAAGGGGTTGGGGAGGGGAGAAAGGACAAACACACACAATTACACAGAGGCTTACGTTACAATCTAGTCTGTCCCTAATCAACTCAATGCATTGCCATCAATGACAGATGGAACGACAAGAATATTATACCAGTTTAAAAAAAGAAAGTGATGATCAACAGGGATCTGAAGCATGCAGGTCTGGCCCAGGATGAGGCAATCGATGCTGCCCAGGACAGGCAAGAGTGAAAGTTGATGGCGGCCAAATGGGCCTTCGGCTTGGGATGGAATAAGGTTCAAGGCAAGGTTGTTGGTACTATAACTATTACTAATGTCATCCTTTCTAATATCATCAGAATTGTTATCATCATTACAAATTTTATTTAATAATAATAAAAAAAAAAGCCCCATTCCATCCTGTTGGTGGGAGAGTGAGTGAGCGGGAAAAGCATAGCCTACCTGGAGACCCACTGCTTGTATTTGGGAATATCCTTGGCAAAGAGCAGCTTGCAGGACGGAGAGTCCTTGGTCAGTTTGTGGTCCTGATTGGAGCAGCAGTCCATAAAGGTCTGACCTATCACCGTCAGGCACGAGTCCACGATGTTGGACTTGTAGATGTCAAAGGCAAAGTCCGGGTTCTTGATCACGTTCACCCAGAAACGCAGTGGCAGACTGGGAGGGACAGGGTGGAGATGGGGACATGCATGGAATAAAGCAACGGTAGAGTGAGTACATAAGTTGTCTACATAGGCGAGAAGTCTCAGTACTTGAAAAATAAACAGCAGACCTCTAGGTAGCCGTCCCAGCAAAGTTTCACCCTTGCTCCACTAAAGTCACGACCACCTTCAACCGTATGAAGCTACACCTAAGTCAGTTTACTTTGGCTTATTTATTATTTCAATTTTTCTCCCTTCAAAGGAAAGACAGTGAACAGAAAGATCTCTACTTAGAAAAGAGCAATTCATTCATGCACGTATTTACATATATCAATTCTTACTCAAATCTAACATTCAGTTTTTTAGTATAATATGCTGTATATTATGGGGCTACAAGTTTTTGAAGAATTCAGCAAACTTGAGAAAAATTCATGGAATAAAAATGAAAAACCCAAAAAAACTAAGGAACTGTGGCTAAAAATGAAAGCAGCCCAGACTCCGAAATGGGGAAATCTAGACTGGGTGTTTGAACCACCATGCACTGTATCACAGTTTGGCAGCAACGACACAGCTTTCAATGCCCAAACTGACGCAGCAGCAGCTGCCCTTAGACTCAGGCTGACCTGTTGGACTTCCATATGTGCACCGCCTCCTCCGACACGCCGTGGTGCAGCGCCTGGTCGTCCAAGAAGTCAAACATGTACTTGATGGCCAGGGGCAGGGCCGTGCCACGGTTGGCTGTGCTGAAGATGCGTTCAAACAGGTCATCCACAAACGACTGCAGTGTACCCTGAAATGGGACAACCAGAACAATATGAAACACAAAACACAGTGTGGGAAAGATCAGGGGTAACATTATTATAAGAGATAAAAAAAGTGCTGTAAAATTTTTACAAACTTATGATTTACAAGGAGCACTCACAAATCTAATGAAATGATTTTCAATAATGTTTATAGAAGCATATCATGTATCGAAAACTGTCAATAGCCTTTTTTTTTTCAAAAAGACAAATACTAGCATAGAACAGTGAGGTGGGGGGGGGGGGGGGGGATGACATATTCTTTGCATTTGTCTAAGTGATAGTTTCAGATTTGAATAAGTTACATACTACGATCATGATCTACCTTTATCAACTGGTATAAAAGCTTTTTTTTTCTTTCTCCACCTGAGAATTGCCCCTCTGTATGGATCTTTCCAAGAAAAAAATGTTCCCAAATCTATACTATGATTTGTACATCCACCGATCTGAAATTGACTTAATGATCAAAGATCCTTCCCTATGTCATCTGAGCCTTCAAATGAGTCTAAAATAAAGCCTGAGTTAAGGCTACGCCCTGTCAACAGGTGTTAGTGTCTATCAAATTGGTACTGTATTTATCAAATGAAGAAAAAAATTGAGACAGCACATGACATTACTGCCAAGGTATTTCTTCTACTTCTTAGTTATATCAACTGACTCAGTGAAAGTGTTGACATGTGTGTAAGACCCATCAAGAACAAATTAAATCCAAGTGGGCTCTAGGCAGAATAGCTTGACTACTTTGATTTAAATGCAATGTACTTGTAATTTCTCATCAAACACACAGCACCACAGCACACAGCGAGAACCACCACAAGACCAGGCAGTGTCTTGCCCGTGTTATCTTGTTCTCTCTTACCTTGGTGACCAGCAGGCGGGGCAGGTAGATCTCGGACACCATCTTGTTGCCACGATCACCTTCCTTGTTGTTGGGCTCGGCATCCTGGTGCTGCACCTGGTGGTTAGAAATACAAACAGAGGATATTTGAGGCTGTTCCATGGCATACAAGTACAAGTACAAAAGTACCGTCAAGAGTTCGCTTCTAAATCCAAAAGTTGAAATTTTTTCAAGTGGTTTTGTTTTCTGACTGGTAGCCACAACCACTTCCTTCTGGGCATACTAGTAAATTAAAACTAGATTTTTAAAGGCTCTCTTTTATACCATCAGCTATTAAAATCCTAAATTGTTTTGTTTGTTTGTTTATTGGAGGTTTTAGGACTCCACGACACACAAGGGTCATAGGAGCCCAGGAGAAAGGAAGATGATAGAATTAGTTAAAAGAGGGAACAGATCAAACCACAAACAGCAGAGAGATGATTTACACGAAAAAATAAATCTCATCTCTCAAAACACATATCGACACCACCGAGAGATGATTTACAATAACAAAAAATTGCATCCCTCCTTACAAAAATAAGCAATGGCCATCACATATAACAGCATTATGGTACAGAAAGACCTAAGATCTTTAAACCCCCTTTGTGTACAAAAGTAGTATGTATGTGTAAGAGCAAGTGAGGGCAAGTGCTGCTAAAAGGAAATTTCCATGTTATAATGTATGGACAAATTTTGATTTGATTTGATATGGGAAAATGATAAAGACAGAGTGCTAAGATGAGTGCTAAGTGAGTGAGTGAGTGAGTGATTGAGTGAGTTAGAGAGTGGATGGGTGGGTGAGTGAGTGAGAGAGTGGATGGGTGGGTGAGTGAGGAGTGGATGGGTGGGTGAGTAAGGGAGTAAGAACCAATTTTTAACCAAAGGAGAACTCACCAGATGGTACACTTTGCAACCCTCTATGTCCATATGTATGGTCTGAGTGTTGCGGGGAAGGGAAGGACTTTGGCTGTAAAAAGAATGATCTGGCAAACGAGATGGGGAAAAATATGGAAATTACAAATCAAGATAGCATTTCATAGGAAAAATTTAAAAAACCCACCTCAAAAAAGTTAGACTAACTTCAAAGTTAAGAATCAAATTGCCACTTTGAACTCTAAAGATTCTTTTTCATTTTATCAGTATTGCTACAACCATCCATATTATTATTCCATTTGATACCATCTACTCAACTAAGGGGGCTCAGCAGTTCAAGCAGTAGGCGTGGTTGGAGAGGTTGAAGTCCTCTTTCTGAGTGCAACATTTCATACATAAAACGCAAAGTGTTTTTTTCTTCATCAGACTTGTTTAGTCAATCTAGGCTTCAACACTGAACCACGCTCGCGCGCGCACACACACACAGACACATACAAACACACACACAAACACACACACACCCACACACACACATACATCCCCCCACCCACACCCACACACACACACACACAGAGTGACTCACCACTAATTTTGCTACTTTTCTCTGACACGAAGCTCATATTGTACATGGACGTCTGTTTGGGGTGCAGTGCTACAAACGCACCATCAGGAACCTGAAATGACACACACACACACACACACAAACACACAGATAGTAATGGGCTTAACTGATAATCTATTATAATGATTGTAATGTCCGGTGACCCGTTTTTATGAAACACTAAAGGATCCGAAACAATCCGAATGGTGTTTTTGAAATCCCAACGGTCTGCCTGAAACAAAAAAGATAAACATTTTAGACTGTGGAAATAGTGGTATGAGTACGGTGCCGACAGGAGGATCAGACAAGCCACAAAGAAAGGAAAATAAAGAACATAAAGAATATGAATTGTCTAAAAAAATCTACACACCTCCACTGCCAGGACTCGAATCAGGGATCTCTGGATTGCCGGTCCAGTGTGCTAACCATTACACTACCCTATCGACACCATACTCATAAAACTATGTTCACAATCTTTGACTCAAGGTGTCAGCTCCCCGCCATTACTTCTGCGTTTAATCTTAGTTATTAAAATTCCACTCGACAACAAGCGAATCCGAATAACCCTGTCCCCTCTCAGCTTCCACTGGGTTTCTCTGAGCATACATTTTTAGCATAGGAGCTAATTGACTCCATACAACAAAAACAGCCAAGAGCTCCTACAACAGGCCCTAAACTAGGAATAACAATAACAATAGTGCTTGAAATCATTCTGCGACAGACATGACTAGGCCACAGAGAAAGGACAAAAATTAACTTAAACAAAAACAGCTCCATAAAGTCAGTTCTCTCTTCTTCTTTTTTTCATTACTGTTACCCTGTTCTGTTCGTGCTACTAGTCAGAGGCTGTGCTACCAGTCAGAGGCTGTGCTACCGGTCACAGGCTGTGCTACCGGTCAGAGGCTGTGCTACCGGTCAGAGGCTGTGCTACCAGTCACAGGCTGTGCTACCAGTCACAGGCTGTGCTACCAGTCACAGGCTGTGCTGCCAGTCACAGGCTGTGCTGCCAGTCACAGGCTGTGCTACCAGTCACAGGCTGTGCTACCAGTCATAGGCTGTGCTACCAGTCACAGGCTGTGCTTACTTTGTAATGCCGCAGGGTGTTGAGGCGTTTGCAGTTGCCTTCTGCCTTGGTGGTGTGGTCCTCATCTGACAAGGTCAGGTGACGTGTGTCTTTGTTGGGGAACATCTTCAAGGGCATCTGGGACTTATCCACTCCATTCCACTCTGGCGGATTATGATCGAAATATACTGCAGGGCCGTTCGTTTGTGGTGGGGTGCAGGGGAGTGGAGGGAACAGGGGCGAGGTTGGTAGGGATGGGGCCAGGGGCAGGGGTTTCAAGGGAGGTGGGCGAAATAAGGAAGAGAAAAAGAAGAAAAAACACAAAATGCAAAATAAAAACCAGAACAGAGAACCATGCGTAGCACGTATGGGCAAATGAAAAATAAAGCGTTGATGAATAAATCTAAAAACAAAATAAAAGTTTGAGAGAAAAAAAAAACATTTCAATGTGACAACAAACATCACATTCCATACAGATAAATCAAAACCATTGTCACGCCGGACTTTCATCTTAGAAGAATCGATCCAATCATCTTTGAACAAGAAGAAATGTGCCAAAAACAACCCTGGGCCATTCAATAACTCTCATGTGTCGTGGGGCCCTAGACCCCAAACAAGCAAACAAACAAAAAACAACTGTCAGGAGTTTTGTGAAACAAAATTGAAACACAATACCTGCTCCATTCAGACAGCATTCTAGAGAAATCTGCATTGTAAATGAAATGTTTTCTCTTGCTTCAGCACAAAATTCCTCCAATGCATCCCTCTAACTCTAACCCCAAAGAAAGTGATTTCTTGTTGTTTAACTAACAACAAAATAGAAACAGGTTCTTCGATCCATTTCCATGTAGATTCAATACTTCCATTTCCCTTTTCATATTTCTAAAAAATGTTTTTTTTAATGGCCTCTTTGCTCGTGACATGTTAGTTTCATGCAGTGTCTCTCACTTAAGCACCCATTGTATGAGATAAATCATGCTGCTTCTGCTCCAAGCTAACAGGAATCATTTGTTGTAATAGGTCAACCAGGATAAGCCCCGCCCAGGTGTAATAGGTCAACCATGATAAGCCCCGCCCAGGTGTAATAGGTCAACCATGATAAGCCCCGCCCAGGTGTAATAGGTCAACCAGGATAAGCCCCGCCCAGGTGTAATAGGTCAACCAGGATAAGCCCTGCCCAGGTGTAATAGGTCAACCAGGATAAGCCCTGCCCAGGTGTAATAGGTCAACCAGGATAAGCCCCGCCCAGGTTGAAACGCTCGCCCTTCAGCGTGAGAGTCGAACGACGCCTTACTGCCTGTGCTACAGTGGCACTAATATTAATGTAGATGAAAAAAAAAATGATAACTTAAGACTGAATACCAAGACAAATAACTCAGAGTGATGGAATTATAAGAATATTTTGCTGATAAAAATGTAGGGTAGATGGCGCTTTATCAACAAGACAAGACCTTGGAATAAGTTCAGTAATGGCTTTCAAACAAGAAGAATTGGTTCAAGAACAAGCACAACACACACACAGCAATTCAGCAACCGACGATGAGCAGCAAAGCCAATTCTCCAACACATTTGGCCCCCAACTGTCCGTGTGCTGCCTTGTAGTGAGGAACAAAACTAGTAAACGACATCATCAAGCTAGGGACAGTGCAGATGAACAGTAACAGGCATTATCAGTATTTCTAATCTGAAGATGCATTGACATTACTTGACACATAGAATGAAGAACATGCGCTCAATTATAAATACTGCAATTATTTAAAAAAAAAAAAAAAAGAAGAAGAAAAAGAAAAGAAACGAAACTAGAAAAAAAACCCAAAAACCCAAACATTCCAGGACAACTCTGTATCCAATTGCTGAAGCAGCAAACATATACATGCCAATATCAACAACCAAAAATAAAACCACAGAATGAAAACAAAAAAGTTTAAAAAAAAAAAAGCCAAACAAAAATATCATTCCTTTAGGATATAGACTATTTTTCAAAGCAAAATAAATGACTTTAAAAGACACCACCATGCAAACGGAAATGACCATGATGAGAGAAAGTGGCGGCAGGAGGGCGTGTAACACACGGAGCAGAGTGGACAAGTCTCCTAGGATTTTTTGGCACATTTTGTTACGCTTAGATTATTTACAAACCAACTGTGAATGCCATTATAGTGGATTTGCCAAGGACAACTCAGTCCTGTAAATAAACACAGTGTCAAAAGATGCATAGAGAGATGCTTGCACTCTGTTCTCAGTGTCAGTTAGAGGATGAGATGCACTTTGATGCTGGTAAAACATCGGCATTTATTAGCTGTAACAATATACTTATGTTTTTTCTTCTCTTTTTTGACATTCTGTAAGATATTACTTTTCTAAATACTGTAAAATACTGATTTTTTCATTATTATCTCTGCAAACAGCATTAGAATAACAAATATGTCAAATTTGATAGATCATAAAATAAGATATGTATTACACTGTAAATATAATAAAAAACGAATATGAGAAATAACAGAGAGGAATAAAATGACACCACCAAAAAAAAAAAAAAAAAGAAAAAAAAAAGGGGATTGCAAGAATGAGTGAATGCAAAGAGAGGAATGAGCCCACACTTACCAACCCAAACTAGCATGTGAGGAAGGAGAGAAGAAAGACCAAAAAAGAATTATTTCATTAGCCCAAGATTGAACAACTGAAAATGGCATGGCATGCATTTCATTTAGCCCTTGTTAATGAGTTTAGACGTTGATTGCTATAAACTATAATTCATTAAAATGAATAACATTTTCTTTGTGAGTTGTTTGAACGTGTGTCAGAGCGTAGGGTAAGATTTTCTCCCAAATCTCCAATTAGTATGTCGCAAACTGGCTAAGCATGTGTATGAGCGAGGATTAAATAGAAGATAATTTCACAAAAAGAAAAAACCACTCTACTATCGTACCAAGTTTAGAACTCCTATGTATGACATGCTTTAAGAAAAATAGAAAAATATTAGTATCCAAAACATTTTCCTAAAAACAACTCAAGAGTACTTTGGACTTGTTGAACATATAAGCGTGTGTTCAAATCGCAACCGCACTCTTCCTTGTTCCCATCCCGCATACCCGCCCCCCTCTCACCGTCATCCCTTCAACTCCCTACCAAAGACACAAGACAGACAGTGAGATAATGATGCACTATTTCTTTTACATTTTGAAAAACAGACTCTTCTCTACTTCATAATATTAGGAGGTTTTTTTGGCCAATTACATAATGCCAGAGAAATTGGCATATTTGATAAAAAAAACAAACAAACAACAAACAACAACAACATATGGCTATAAATGGATCCTAACTCAGAAATTTGAAAAAGAGGAACTTTTCATCAGTCTTACATCTATGCTTGTCAAAGAGATAAATAAAGTTGAAGCCTTACTTTCTCAAGACAATAACAGACACTACGTAGAGGTTGATTCTGAAGTTGAGAGCCGATTGCTATGCGTTACTCATCATTTTTTAGTGAAATTGGACAAAAGTTCACTTTATTTTTGTTTTTTTTATTTTATCTTTTGTGTCAAAATTCAGTTCTTTCGGTTTTGACCACTAGTTACATATTATGCCACTGTAGAAAAACGAGTAGCTGTATCTTTTTGGCAGTTAGAACGTAAAAACTTGCAATTCTCATATCCATTGAAAAGAAATATGGATGTTTTTATCTGTTTTTAATCCTTTATCAGGGAGTAGTAAAAGGACACCCTGTACATCTACATAAATAGAGATGAGTGAGTTTTGTGCGTGAGAAACATGAAGATACAGTGGGTAGCAATAGCAGAGACATAGCAAAGGAAGTGTAATCAGAGGAAATCAGCTACATTGTGAACAATCGAGACCCATATTATATTCGGTCTTTTTACTTGAGCACGCAATACGGCGCAGGTGTCTTGTCTTACCTAGATCCAGATCCTCCTTGCGTGGCCGGTTGTTGAAAGGCGCCGACTTGAAATTGGCATCAAGGATTTTCTCCTTGACTTGGGAGATGGTGTCGCAGTCCAGGACTTTGACTGGGTGGGAAGGCTGGTAGCACCGGTCCATGTCCATCACATTCACGACCTGGCAACAATGGCAGCACACACACAAACGGGGACGCACAATCAGACACACACACACATAGATGATGTTATGCGATAAGCCAGTGAAGAATGGGTTGGACATTGGGAAAAGCTTAAAGTAATGAAAGTTCATCCATCCAAAGTCATTTAATGTGAATGTCTTAGTCTCTTTAACTGGTTAATAAAGTTTTAATAAAAATCAAATTAAAAAACGTTAATCACAGAGATAAAAGGAGAGAGTCAGTTCAGGTACCATCGTACGAACTGGCATCCACAATGAGCTTAACACCCTCCCTTGCAAACCCCTATATCGTCTCAATCTCTTTGAGGCTCACCAAACATTTGAATTCAATCTGCTGTTGAATGGGCTTTACCTAGATAAGAAGTAGTGAGTCTCGCTGGGTGATAGAATCCTTTCATCCCCCTTTCCCTTCCCCCACCTCTCCCTCTCTCTAAGACTCACCATAGATTTGAACTCTATCTGCTGGCGGATGAGCTTGTCCTCGCTCAGGGAGTAGCGAGCCTCGCTGGTGATGGCGTCTACGGGGCCCTTGGACACCTGCTGCTTGATGGCGTTGTACAGCATGAACAGTGGCTCCCCCGCACACTCCTGCCAAAAATTGGAATAGGTATTAAGAAGAGTCTGATGGAAATGCGAAATTTGGTAAGCCCATCTGCCACTCTTACCCCAGTCATACTGTATGTCATAGACACTAAACTGATATTACACGGTAATCTTATTCATTTAAACCATTTCCTCAGCAGACAGGTGGTTTGGGCCCGTAAAAATTAAAGAGAAACGATAATGAAAAGTACAGAATAGCTCTGATAATATTTTGAAAAGTTCAAAATCATCTCGTGAATGAGTGAGGCAGCCCTGGTTGTGTAATGGACGTGAACGTCAATGCTTTCAAGACAGATTATGACATATCTTTTTAGAGGGATATCTCAGCAGGGTGTGACAGGAGGACCATAGATATATTGCAGTAAAATTTACACCCTGCCCTAGTGATGCCACAAGACTCACCTTCAAGAATTTGTACAACAGGAATGTGAACCAGTTTGTCAACATCTTCTCTGCTACGGACTCGTTTCTGAGGTAAAAAGAAGAAGCAAGAAGAAAAAAAATGACTTTGCATCGACTAGCAAGAGCACCATCAAACAAAACCAAAACGAAATAAAAGCCAATCCAAAACCCTTTAATATAAACAAAGAAGAAAAAATCTAAAAAACCAAAAAAAAAAAGAAAAAAAAAAAAAGAACCTGCCTGCATATGCAAAAAGGATATTTCTGAAGAAAGAAAGATGAAATGCGTTGCAAAAACATAAAGAGTAGGAAAATAGTTTTCATACTTGAGTTAAAAACTAAACTGTTAAAATATCTAATTGAGAAATAAGAAAGGGTGATAAACTTATTAACGACTAAACAATTTAATAAGGTCAGGTAAGTCTAGGAATATGTCATCCTATCTTGGAAACCTGAAATGGCAGAGAAACAGGCACGGCAATAAATTGGCCGATTGGTGATGACGCCATTGGAGGTGCCACAAGCTTGCTTTGAAGGTTTGGGTGCACAAGAAATGCCATGTGTTGTTATCATTATTAGGGCTCACCTTCGTAGCAACAGCTGTGGATGGGATTTGGGCCCTTGTACTGTCTTCTCTATCAACTCTGCTAGCAGGATCTTCAGAATTCTGCTCAAGTGAGAGAGAGAGAGAGAGAGAGAGAGAGGCGGGGAAGATGAAGAAGAGAAGGAGAGAGAGAGAGAAGAGGAAGAAGAGAAGGAGAGAGAGAGAGAAGAGGAAGAAGAGAAGGAGAGAGAGAGAGAGGGAAGAGAAGGAGAGAGAGAGAGAGAGGGAAGATGAAGAAGAGAAGGAGAGAGAGAGAGAGGAGGAAGAAGAGAAGGAGAGAGAGAGAGAGAGAGAGAGCGAGGGGGGGGTTGAGAAAGAGGAAGGAAGAGAGGGAGGGAGGGATAGAAAAAGAGGAAGAGAGAGAGAGAGAG
>JBCIKM010115190.1:0-14192 GCA_039654465.1 Melibe viridis | reverse complement strand
ATACATGACAGCATCGACAGTAATACTCAGTTCCACTGAGTCAGTCGATATAATGGAAGAAGAAGAAGAAGAAGAGGCTTCAGTAAAAACGACAATTTCACTCGAGGGTATTTTATCATGGTCACCTAGTACATAATCATATCTGTGGGCAACCCCCCCCCCCCCCCCACCATTTTTTGTTTCTGGAGACTATCACTTGACTTGAAATAACCAAAGGGGAATGGAATCTGCATTTTCTCATATTGTGGATGCCAATGTCATTATGTTTTGCATTGGGGTTTGGAAGTTGTGGCTTTGGCTGAGTGAGCACCTGTGATATGAAAAGAAAGCTTTGATATGTAGCTGTAGCCAGTTCAATTAAATTTTTCATTCCTATTAGAAAGGGAGACTACTTTGTGTGTAATTTCGTTGAGTTCATTGGCAGTTGGAGAATTGGTGGACTGCCAAGCCGCGACAGAAAATCATTGAACTTCTTTGTGGAGAGGTATCCCATTGAACTCTGTGTTCATGTAAAACTATTTCAAAATTTGCAAATGAATTGTGAAGCATTTATCTTATTCAAGCACAGCGAATCATCCAATGAATCGGAACCAACTAGGTTTTGTTTGGAATCTATACATTTTGATTGGATCAGTAATTGTAATAACAATCAATTATATGTTTTCATTAAAATAACTACAAGTGTAATCCATACTTTAATGCATACATTTCATTGCCCCTCTGAAAGTTCACATCATTCTCCAAATTCAAATTTTGCTTTCATCACCCTCTTTGAGAACCAGGCAATTGTGATGGAGAATAATATATTTGATAACCATCCCTCTTGGAGATATACTTATTGTTGATTAGCTGTAGCTAGTCTTGACCTATCTTCATTTTATGGTTACATAAATGGTCAATAGTCATGTCTTTTTGGGCTCAAGTCCAAATATAATTGTGGTCCATTCAGACTAATGAGCCTGTATGAAATTTTTGTATATACAGTAGAATTCCTTAAAACCGAAATTTTGGGGACCTACTAATTCATTTCGCATTTGGTTTTAAGGCATTTTGGTTTAGAGCAAGTTCACTGTTTTCGATGTTTTTCGAGAGCAGTAACTGTCAGTGTCAGGCAAGTGATACAAGATGAATGGTGCGCAGCGACTCAAAGACTCTCTCTCTCTCTCTCATACCCCCTCCCAACACATTTGTAGAAGTAGAAGTCTTAGATTAAGTAGGTACGCGAGCCAGAACATCTTTCGTGATTATACACACACACACACACACACACACTGCATGTGCAGAGCGCGCGAGCGAGAACGCCTTGCTTCCGTGATTCTTCAACAACCACGTCATTCCTCCCCATTCGCCCACCCCCCTCCCCCCACCCCCGCTGTTACGCATCGCCTTTTGTGTGATGTGCCGAGTTGGTCAAGCCAAAGCGTTGCCAACCCAACCATGTTTGCTTACCACCCCTCTTCAAAAATCGTACTTTTGATCGAGTTGTGTATGCAAGCTCGGCATTATGTAAGATTACTGGGAATGCTAGGCCCCCTTCCCGAATTATTGAAGAAGATGGAACAAAAGGAAACAGCTTTCAAATTGTTTCGGTTTAAAGGCAGTTGCACTTTGAAGCATTTCGGTTTATCGTACGAAACGATACAAAGACAAAGAAGAAACTTGTAAAATTTACCGATTTCTTTACGGTTTAAGGAAATTTTTCGGTTTAGCTTCTTTCGGTTTAAAGGAATTCTACTGTATTCAAATGCACATATTCCAGCCAATCAGAAAAGCGGAAGCAATGCAATTGAATATAGAACTCTCCTTGACCCTTAAGAGGTCACATCTATTTGCATATGAAGTTGTTGAGCGATATTATGGGTTCAATAATCTATATCAGTCGAGAAGCTGCTACAGCAACTATTTTACAAAATTTATTGAGGTTTTTCATAGTCAGTGAGGACAAAATTTGAAATGAACTCTTTTTGGAGGTTCAGTAAAGCCCCTAAAATAATGTTTAAATCCAATAAACTTTGGTGAAGAAATCCCTTACAACCTGTATCTGGTTAGTAGTGTTCAGGGTGGAAAGGGGAGGATGTTTCACTGGATAGCACAAAGTTTATTGATTTGCGACTTGTCATTTTGGCATTTGGGGCCACAAAATTAGTGGGAGGGGGGGGGTGGAAACAAATATTTTGTTCATTTTTCAGTTTAAAAAATGCTATTTACAAAAGAAATATTAGATTTGGAGCAAGAGTGTTTGATTGAGAGGATGTTTGAAGTAACTTTGTGTTTCTCCAATGAGTCCACAAAAATTTTATGTTCTTCTTCTTCCATTTGACTGACTGACTTGGCTATGACTGACTCGAAAGTCCAAATAAACACTCTGTAAATATATCTAGATAACATTTGTATTTAAAATGTTATCAATTTGAATAAATCATAGATATATGGGGCCCGATGCCTTTTATACCCAGTTGTCTCATAGCTGGGTTGTAAAGTCAAAGGGACAACACAAAACTTTATTGGTGTCTCAGAGATTTACCTCACCACTGTCCTTGATGGGTCTACTTCTATCTATTACTTTTAGCTAGAGCTATCATCATGCTTTTTCTAGCACAGTGCTCTCTTTCATAAACACACATAAACTGCTATTTGTGTTCTGTTAGATAGTCTTGGTTCTGCCGGTTGTGTCTGTGTGTGTGTCTTTTGTTTGTGGGAGATGATTTTTTCCCCCATGTAAATCATCTCTACTATGTCACTTATCTGTGAGAGATATTTTTTGCCCATGTAAATCATCTCTGTGAAAATGTCTCTAGTATTAGTATGGTCAAGATTTCACCTCTTTTAACTAATCTATCATCTTACTTTCCTCTTGGGTGCCTCTTTGACCCTTAAATGTTGTGGTGCTCTAAATCCACCTATACACAATACAGAATAGATATGCAGAAGAATATTTTTTAAATGAGGTTTTGTTACAAATTATTTTTCCTTCTTCAGAATTGATTTCTCTCAACAAACATTGATCAGTATGGCAGACTGCCAGATTTTCACAGACATTCACTCCAAGGAGATTCTGTCTACGATGAATTCTTTGCGCAAGGCAGACAAATTGTGTGATGTGATCCTCAGAGTTGACAAGAAATGTTTTCCTGCTCATCGCATTGTTCTTGCTGCTAGCAGTGACTATTTCAATGCTATGTTTACACATGGGGTGAGAACAAAATGTTTTGTTTTCTTCTGCTTGCTATTCTTCTTCAGTTTTCTTTACTAATGCAGTAAGCCTGTGAGTATTACTGTCCATGGAATCATAACATACATGATGGTTTTCCTTTTTGTGACTATAAATATTTTGTGTACATAGCTTTCAATAAACTCGTATGATTTTGCAGCTTCTTTACCTCATCCAAGACAGCTTCAATTTTGTTGTTGATTTTTATTTATCTGATGTTAATATCAGGCATGTTTAGTGGGTTTTTCATAGGGCAAGCTTAACTCAACTTCCTAAGAAAATAATTGGGTTTGCAGTTGTTTTGCAAGAGCACTCAGGTATCAACAAGACAAGATGGTACACAACACTGACTTTGAAGCATCAACACTTGTGTTCCTTTGCAAACATAGCAAAGAGGGGAAGGGGGAGGGGAACTGAACTGAACATTATGACTGGTTGTTGACGGGTGTTGCCACCTTTGTCTTCTGTGCCCTGTCTAGACTAATTAATAAAATTTTTTTTTTTGAGACTTAAAGTATCTCTTGGGATTGGAAAAGGAATGTAGAACATATATAGTGTTCATAACTCACGCGCCTTCGGGAGTTAAGTGGGTATTTGAATTCTTGTCAAGGAATTTGGTTCTTTGCAGTTTTGAATTTAGCTTCTTATCGAAAAGAAATCTGGAAAGACAATGCATCAGTCCACAGTGCTTTTTTGCCGTTGTGGTAACAATAGGTTGCAGTCATGTGTGGGAGACAGTGCGTGTTGTGTGTGATGGTATCATTTGAACGGAGAAAGCAGGGTTCCTTCAAGAATGCTTAACTGATTCCATGCGCATGTCTGTCGCCTCCCTATAATGCTACATTGATGTTGTGTTTGTTTGACATCACAAAAATAGCAATACTAATAAAGGCTAATTGTGGGTGGTTGGTGTGTGTCCCTGGTGGGCACTTCTACTTCTGTTTCTTATCTTTTACACTGAAGCTGTCATCTTACTTTTTCCTCTTTTCTGTGATGTCCTGTTTTTGTTGTCTTGTTTACAACTCAATGGTCATCTGTTATTTCTTACCTTTTGGTACACAAGTTAAACGTACTGAGTACTTTTGTACACAAAGGGGGTTTAAAGATCCTGGGTTTTCCTGAACCATTATGCTGTTGTAGGGGATGGCGATTGCTTATTTTTGTTTGGAGAGATGGTATTTTTTGTCATTTTAAGTCATCTCTCTGTGGTGTCGTTATGTGTTTTAGAGATGATATTTATATTTTTTAGTGTAAATCATCTCTCTTTTTGTGGTTTGATCTGTTCCCTCTCTGAACTAATTCTGTCATCTTACAAAATAAAGGCTAAGTATGAAAAACATTTTCTATTGGTTTTTTAAGGTATTTTGCTCAGATGGTGTAGGTTGTAACACTTTATCGTTGGTTAATATGCCAAATAATTTTATCAGAATTAAGAAAAATTAGAGTGGGGGCATATATTTTAATCTCCATAAGTCCTCCCAAATACCCAGCTTATTTCAAGTTTTAACCAGCTTTGAGCTGAGAAGTGAATATTTTTGTAGTAAAAAAAAAAAGTTAAAAGACTTCACCAAAAGGAAGCTTTCCATTTACTTCTAAGTACAACCAATACCCTTTTGTGGTTAAAGACAATCTGTGGAAGATTTTTTTTATGTCTTTTTAGAATGGATTCTGAGTAATATTATCTTAGTATACCAAGCTAGGTCTTAAACGGTGAGTCACATTTTTTGAGTCAAATTGTTTTATCAAGACAGTGTGTTTGTCTCCACAGATGCAGGAAAAAGACAAGAGTGTGATTGATCTACACGCCATTTCCAGTGACATGATGGAGATCCTGTTGGATTTTGTCTACACAGAGATTGTGGAAGTCAGCGTTGAAAATGTTCAGGAACTTCTTCCTGCTGCGTGCCTTTTACAGTTGACAGGTTTGTTTTTTTAGAACCCCCCTACTTTGTGAAATTCATTTTTGATGCTGTGGAACAACTCTCCTGTAACATGTCGTAGGATACAGGAGGGTTGTTTCACAGCGATTTTTTTTTTTTTAGAGGAATACGGTTTCTTCATCATATCTTGTCTATGTCATTTTAATGACAAATGGAGTTGAAACTCATTTGTGGATAACCATTTGGGATTTTTAATTATAGTAAATCCTCTTTGGTATAACATTTTATACAGCTATCCCTTTTTTCCTCTTTTAAATTTTGTGTATTTGTAAAAATCAAAATCTTCATTTTAAATTGTTTTTATTTTTTATTGAAAGGTGTGAAAAATGCCTGCTGTAGATTTTTAGAAAGGCAGCTGGATGCAAGCAACTGTCTGGGCATCAAGGTGTTTGCTGCCAACCATGGTTGTGCTTCTTTGTTTCATGCTGCGGAGAGATATTCCCTCCGACATTTCAATGCAATCATCGAAAATGAAGAGTACAAGACTATGCCTTTTGAAGAAATTGAAGCCTTAGTAATGAGTGAAGATCTACAGGTGAGTTGCCCTGTCATGTGTCTCTCAGTTGACCTGTTATGTACTGATGATAACTGAAAGCTTTGAGGTTCTGTGTGTGTGGCATATTAAAAACAGTTGTAGCTTAAAAAAAAAGCTGGTGGAAGAGGATTTTACTTTTTTTGTGTTTGTTTGTGTGTGTGTGTGTGTGTGTTTGTTTGTTTGTTTATGTGTGTGTGGTGCTTGTATTGAAATCATTATCAGGAAATATTAGTTTCCTCTCACATGAGAAACAAAGATTGAAACTCAATATTTTGTCTTCCAGCTTCAATCAAATTCTCAAGGAAACAGTGACCTCGGCCCTCAAACTAAAGAATTTTGCATAGAAATTAATTCTACTATTTTCATCTCGCTTTGTCGTTTGATCTGTTCCCTCTTTTAACTAGTTCTATCATCTTGCTTTCCTCTGGGCTCCTCTATGACCCATGTGTGTCGTGGGGCCCTAAAACCTCCAATAAACGATAAACGAAACTACTATTTTGCTTGAGAACTTGTTCTCAATGCAATTTGATTCGATATCTTAATTAATGCTAGATTGGGTATTACTGTTTGTGGTAGGGGAAACATTTTTTCCTTTTCAACATACATGCTTATGGTATCACATTTGATAGAAGCTGAGTTGACTTATCTTGATTTTGATTTTGATCTACTGGAAAAATGGAAGAGTAAAATATTTTGGCTGAATTTTTCTGTTCTTATGGAATATAATAAGAGAGATAAAATTCTTCTTCTTAGATTTTACTCATTATGAAAATTATATCGTATAAAGACACATATGGTAACAAATTTCCATGCTTGGATGAACAAAGGATTGTTATTATTATTATGATAAAAACCAGTCTATTTTTTTTTCCTTTTTTTCTTTTATGGCGACAATGTCATTACCTTCCAGAACCTACTTGGTTAATTTTTTATTTCAGTATGCTTCAATTTTGTTATTTCCTGATGA
Source organism: Melibe viridis (assembly GCA_039654465.1). Lineage (NCBI taxonomy): Eukaryota > Metazoa > Mollusca > Gastropoda > Nudibranchia > Dendronotidae > Melibe > Melibe viridis. Next base: position 7,539 of record JBCIKM010115190.1, on the reverse strand, counting down.
CAATCCTTTTTTTTCCCTTTGGTCATGATTATACAGGGAGGCTTAAAAGTAAATATCTATTTAAAAAAAAAAATCATAGCTTGGAAATGCATGAGTTTATTCCTATGAAATTTGGTATGATGTTACCTTGTTATATGTGAGAATTTCTCTGATGTATCAGAATTCCACCTGGGCCCCACCCTGTATATGCTTGCTTTGTGGGACTCTTACAAGCTTCTTATTATTTTGCCATCTCGTCTTTCTCCTCTCGCAGGTGAAGAGTGAGGAGGCCGTGTATCAAGGGGTGGTGACATGGGTCAAACATGCCGAGACAAAACGGCTACACCATCTACCTCAACTCCTCCAATACGTCCGCCTGCCTCTCTTGTCTGTGCAGTACATCACAGACGTGCTCGATGCAGAGGTGGGTAGCGAGTAGGGCTGGAGAGTTGTGAAGTGTTGTAGGGAAAACCTAATTTCTAGCCATCCTTTAACTGTGGGAGTAGGCCATGCTCAATTCACGGTGGGGGCTTGTTTACACCTGAAAATAACACACTTCTCTATACACCCCCTGACGTCATCTCTGTCTATTTGATGCTTTATCCAATGAGATTTTATGAAAGAAGTCACATGGCTATGATGTTAACCTCATTCTATATCAAAAGGAATTGTTGGTTCAAGACTGATTTTCGCAACTGCCGATTTCTGTCTAAAATCTCTGTTCTAAACAATAAATTACATTTTTTTTTACACGGAAAGAAAAAATCTATCAATATTTAGGCGTTTGATACATAAATGTAGCCTTAAAATTTAATTTTTGATCTATTTTTGAACTATTTTTTCCTTGAGATATAACGGAAAACCGTTAGGTGGGCTATTTTGTCTTGAGTTTGTAACTAAATACAGACCTAGATAAAAGCAGTTTCAATTTTAGCTTCTCTCTTCCACCTTTCCGATGATATCAGGTTTACTTATAAGGAATGGGAATATGTTGTTGTTGGAGTCAACTACTGGTGACCTGAACATAACAAAACTGACCACCGTAGGCAGTGCCATCACCAGCAGTCGGTAAATTCTTATCACATGACAGCGAGCTGGCAGCCAAGGTGTTAAAAGCCTCTCTGGAAAAAAATGATTCCCTTCTTTTGGCATACATGGTTGATTTGCGACTGAAATTGTTATAATATTTTGATTCTGAAGCTTCTTATATCTTTCTATGTCTGATTGCAAGTTTTTGATAACATCTGTTTCCTCTTCATGATGTGTGTCTTATAAAGCCTTCACAGATGTTCTCCACTCTTCTCTGTTGGCTGCTGCTCTTCTTGCCTCATTCCATGTCTTCCATCCAGCTGTCCTTCTTTCCTGCTCCACCATTCTTCACCATGTTGTTTTTGGCCGTCCTTGTTTTAGTTTTCCCTCAGGTGTCCAGGTCAGGGCAATATGGCAGTTATTTTTGGGATCTTGTCTTGGGATATGACTGATGAATTTCCACTTTCTAAGCTGGATTTCTGCACTGAGTGGTTTCATTCCTGCTTTCTCTAATATTTCTTTGTTTCATTCATTGTTGTTGTCTTTTCTTGCATGTCATACTTGATGCCAGAAGGGCCACATCATCAGCAAACTCTAAGTGCTTGGTTGTAAACTGCCATCTTATTCCCCTTTCGCCATTCTTGGTGGTTTTCCTCATTACAAAGTCTATGATCAGGAGGAAGAGAAGCCCTGACATATTACACCCTTGTTTCGCGCCAGTTTTTATATCAAACCATTCGCTTGTGCTGCCGTGGTCAATAACAGCACATTTGAAATTTTCGTAGAAAAGTTTTATCATCTTTATATCAATTTCTGTGGTACTTGGTATATTCTTTGGATGTCCCACAGACTTTCTCTGTGTATTGAATCAAAAGCTTTTTTCAAAATCCACGACGTTAATATGATGTGTTTTTAAAAATAAAGTCTATGGATAGGGTATGCAGCACAAGAACACTGAATGAATATGATTTTAAAACCCTAATAAGCAAGATACTCCTTTGGGGAGCAACAACAGAAAGTCTTCAGAGAAGAAACTCCCCTCAGACAAGTGTTTCAGCTCTGAACTCCCAACACTCTAACGGGGTCGAGCCACATCTAGGTCATGACTCCTGGAAGCCTTCCTGTTCCTTTTATTTACAGAGCAGCAAAAGAATGTCCCCAATTATGAACCCATGCAAAATAAACTACTGTTGAAATTTTCTCAACAACTCATGAAATGCATTTTGGTCCCCACAGTGAATATTGTTTCACCTCATCATTGCTAAAACTGAATGTTGTGAACTGCTTTTTATTTAAAATCATGTGCATGTTGCGTTGTGTAATTTCATTCCAGTTCGATAGAAATTGATTTTTTTTCCCCATAAAAGCCGCTACCATTTTGTGTGTAGGAAAACAAATTCTGTCATTCCAATGTTGAGCACAGAAAATTGCAGTGGCATTCTGGGGATGCTTGAAGTTAGGATTGTAACAACAGTTTTATCGGACGTCTGGAAAATTGGTATGAAACATAAGGAAGGAAGTGTGATAAATCATCCCAGATTCAGTAGGACAAGAATTATATCCCTTGCCACTGAAAGGCATATATGGGTAGGAAACCATGAAATCAATTCCTTTCCATGACAGAATATTTGGCAGCATTCAAGAAACTTAGGCAACATCAGAGATGGCACTATCTGATTGTGCATAAACTTGAATAAAAAGAAGTGAATGAGTACGGCACTTTACATCACTTACCTCACCCTGTTGGGGTGGATGTATAGCTTAGAGTCCCCTGGTTGTAGATAAGACAACCTTGTCTCCTGAAATATTGTAACCTAACGGGCAGTTTTATCATGTGTTACACGTTGGTTGTCTGCCAGGGATATGGCATTATAAAGCAAGGGTTTAGAACATGGGGACGACTGCAAATAGGCACTGTGTAAATGTCCAAATTAATTTATTCATTTATTTATCTGTTGTCGCATGGAAACTGCATAGCTGCAATGTAGATGACAATTATCGGAGTACAGTTGAAAAGGGCCCACAGAGCAGCTTGCATGGAGTGGTGCCAACGATGCCGTACTTGGATAAAACATGGTTGGAATGGAACAATGTGCGCTATTGAACATTGGAGGGATGTCCTGGGACACGCAGTCTTCAGAGATCCTTTAAAAAATTAAAATATCCAAAACTTGCGCAATGTCTACTTAGTGACTAAGGGAGACAATCTGGATCAGGGTTGAGTTTGAAGACTTATCAGTGTAATGAGACGAGGAATTACTGCCAACACCAGCAATGGAGGTGGTCAGAGACCCCGTATTCAAACAAAGAATCCTCAGTGATGTTTATCAGTGAAAAGAATTCCCTTTTTTTTCCATTGACAAACTAAAAACAAATAAATCAAAATCAGTTATGAATGCTTAAAGATTTTTGATTTTTTGGTTTGATATTCTTGAAACATTAAGAATATTGCTAAATCTGGGAGATTTGCTTTTTATGACATGGGTTTATGTAATAATGGAATGTGATGATACAATCGCAAGAAACAAAATTTATTATACATAAGCATAATTGCACTTGCAAATTGATGGGGAGTTTATTTTGCTGCTCTGTATATTTACTTCTTTGTATGTATACCACAAGTCCTATGGATGCATGCTTCCACTAAAAATGTAGTAGCTCACAACGATCAGCCTTTGAATGGAATATGTGGAATAACAAAGTCTTGAGGTGGATGCTTGAGATGGATCTGTTAACAAAGTCTTGAGGTGGATCTGTTAACAAAGTCTTAAGGTGGATCTGTTAACAAAGTCTTAAGGCAGATTTGTTTTATTTCTTTTGTTTAGCTCTATTGGAGCATGAGCTGGTAAATGTAATTTACATTTTTTTTTATCGAACAGATGATGATCAAGACAAGTCACTCTTGTCGCGATCTGTTGGATGAAGCCAAAAGGTTTCACCTGCGGCCAGATCTGAGAGATTCTATGATTAGTAAAAACACGACTCCAAGAGCAGGTAGGTTGCTGCTTATTGCTCTGTCATGAGATGATTCCAGGTATTCATTTTTATGGTGTTTCAGTAGTAGCTCAGTAGCTCAGTCGGTAAGCTGTTTGTGTGGCATGCCGAATGGGGATGATTCAAACTATGGTTTGCCATGGACAATTTGGGTGATTCCTCTTGGCATCGAGTTAAGCTCGATGAATTATCCATTCCCTTCATGGGTGCCTAGGCCCTGACACTTTTGTGTTCACAGATCGTCCTTTTTATTTTTTTTCATGTTTATTGGTATTGACAATATAAGATGTGTAATCTTTACTTTGACTTTATCAAAATAACAATGTTGCCAAGACAACCTTTGATGCTTAATGTTAACTCTATTTGTGTAAGAAAAAGAATCAGGGGAAAATTTTGAGTAGAAAAAGGAAGCAAACATTAAACTCCTTAAGGTCAATTCAGCCTTATTTTACATTTTTCATGGCAGAACTCCCTCCCCCCCTCTCCCCAACTATGGGTGTTTTAAATACAGAAAAATTTCTAACCTCAAATGCTTTGACTGTTACTTCTCCCATACTTTTCATCTTCTCCCATACTTTACATCTTCACCCATACTTTTCATCTTCTGCCTTACTTTTCATCTTCAGCCATACTCTTTGGCCATACTTAACATTTTCACTCATACTTTTCATCTTTACCCATACTTTTCATCTTCACCCATACTTAACATTGTCAGCCGTAATTTACATATCTTCACCCATACTTTACATCTTCTCACATACTTCATATCTTTATCCTTACTTAACATCTTCTTCTTTTTCTTCTTTAGTTATATCAACTGAGACTGAATATTACTGTCAATCTTCACCCATACTTTACATCTGCATCCATACTCTACATCTGCATCTATACTCTACACCATCCATAATCTACATTTTCACCCTTGCTTTATGTCTTCACCAATACTTTACATCTACATCCATACTCTACATCTGCATCCATACTCTACACCATCCATAATCTACATCTTCACCCATACTTTATGTCTTCACCTATACTTTACATCTACATCCATACTCTACATCTGCATCCATACTCTACTACATCATCCGTAATCTACATCTTCACCCGTATTTAACATTTTCACCCAACAGGCACAGACAGTGTGTTGGTAGTGCTAGGGGGATTCAGCTCCCAGCAGAACCTGGTGGACACAGTGGAAAGTTTCAGCTCCAAGACTGACACCTGGACCAAGCTGCCTGTAAGTTGTGTGCAGGTTGCCCTGGGAGTCTCCCTGTCAAAGTCAATGATTCGGTGGAGCAGAAGTTTTGAAATATGTCTATGTCAGTGGATTGTTGTGTTTTGAATTTTGGGCACTTGGTCAAAGTGATTTTTGTAGCTACGGATATTGTAGTTTACCTGGCATGGGTGTGCCGGAGAAATGATTTCTTCAAAATTTTTATCATTCAGAGTCAAAGTTAGCTGAATGGGCGGTCATGATGCAATGTAGATTCAAGAATGTGACAGATACATAAAACCTTTTAGTGAGAGCTTCACTTTTTCTGTTGACCTTAAATCTACTGTTGTTACCTTTAAATCAGCGATTTCTCGTAAAGAACTGAACAATGTTCCTGGGATTAAATATTATCTTGTCTCTTTTTTTTTTGAGAATTTGACCCGTAAAACATATTACGCAACCGTAGTGCCAATTGCAAGCATTAATTATTCTCTTGTCTCTTTTTTAGAACTTGACCTGTAAGAGCTGTTACGTATCAGCAGGCTCAGTGGCAAACATTAATTATTCTCTTGTCTCTTTTTTAGAACTTGACCCGTAAGAGGCGTTACGTTTCAGCAGCCTCAGTGGCAAACATTGAATATTCTCTTGCCTCTTTTTTAGAACTTGACCCGTAAGAGACGTTACGTATCGGCAGCCTCAGTGGCAAACAAGCTGTACGTGGTGGGCGGCTATGATGGGCAGTCTCGTCTGAACCTGGTGGAGAAGCTTGATCTCTCTCTCACAAAGTTGCAGTGGGAGACTGTTACCCCTATGCACCAACGGCGAGGGCTGGCCGGCATCTGTGTGTATAAAGGTAAGAATTTTTTTTTTCCTAATAGAGGTATTTCATTAATGAAAAATTGATAGTACATGAAGCTAAAAATCTTATTTCTCTAATCTTCCTGTGTGGCAGGTACATAAGTTGAAATCCAACAAAAACGATGGCGAGTTTGCTCTACAATTCTGAACTTGACCTTAGTGCAATGTGCTTTAACCAGGAATAATTCTTCAGGCTGACTGCTTGTATTCCAGACCCGGGAGATGAAAAGAGGATGTCAAAAAATGTTAAAATAAATTTAAAAAATCACTAATATCGTCATAGAGAGCTAAAAATAATACAAATTCACTTTATCAAAGGAAAGGAATTTGCTCCATTGATTTAGTTTTGTTTGTTCTTTATCATAAGAAGAGTCCCATATCTATTTTTCTCAATTAAGCTTGCAATACTGGTAATAAAACTAAAAATAATATGACGAGCTGATACTAGGTTTTATTAAAAGTATTATTTTTTTCCTGTATTCTGGACCAAACTAGCTGTCAAAAGGAAAACCTGTCTTAAGAAACTGGATAAATCAGCCTTTTCTTTCGTTTCCTCCCCAGACCAGCTGTATGTGTGTGGTGGCTTTGATGGTTACTCTAGACACTCCAGCCTGGAGAGGTTTAATCCTGTGACAGAACAGTGGACGATGCTGAGTGCCATGGCAACCGGGCGTGAGGGGGCGGGGCTGGTGGTGGCCTCAGACTTGATCTTCTGCATTGGAGGATATGATGGAACCAACCTGCTGTCCTCCGCCGAGTGCTACGACCCCCAGCACGACCAGTGGAGCAACATCTCTCCCATGAGGACGCAAAGATCAGGTGATTTGCATGGATCTTGTCCATCAACTGTTTGTAGAAGTCGCTCTCCCTCCTTTTGGCAGTATTGAAAGATTTTGTTTGCTTTGACTGGTACATCAAATGCATTTTTAGGGGTGCTTTTGCTCTGTTATGTTCATGCAGTGAAGTTTATGGTAATGCCTGTACAAAGTTTGAACCAAAAATAGAACGAGCAAGTTCTTCTTTCTTGTTCACGCATAATCATATTCCTAATCTAGTCTGATGGAGAAACTTGGCAGTCTTCCCCCAATTCATCACCCAGTATTTTGGTGTTGAGGCATGTTCTGGTGTCAGGGCAAAATAAGGAGCATTCCAATGGTTTGTGTTCTGCATTCTATGAGGATAAACACATGAATACAACAACGCATCATTCATTGACTTAACCTGACTTGTGCTGAAAATATTGTGGGTGCGTGTTTCTTGCTTTCAAAGTCTGGGCTCTAGGTGAAAAGAAAGAAATTGGTCCCATATTTTACTTCTTTTTGATTGAAGCATATGTAATAATGTAATAATCTATTTGTTAGACCTGGGCGGTCCTCATTGCACTGCTTAGCGGGTGGTTGGTGGGAGTCCCTGGTGGGCTCTTCTACTTCTGTTTCTTTTCTTTTACACTGAAGCTATCGTCT
>JBCIKM010115079.1:0-11795 GCA_039654465.1 Melibe viridis | reverse complement strand
ACTAACATTGAAAGAGATGTCAGCCTTTTTTAGACTCCCCCCCCCCCCCCCAAAAAAAAAAAAAAAAAAAAAAAAAGAAAGAAAGAAAAAAGAAATATCATAGGGTGAGTATCTTTTTTCCATCCATAACTTTTCTTCTAAAGCTGTGATCTCTAATACAACTACACAATAACTCCTGACATGCATTAACAACTACATGCGTCTGCTACTCAAACGCTCTCAAACCTTTTGTTGCTCAAGATGAAAAAAAAGTGTTCTCCTTTTTTCTTCTTCCTCTCATGAGAAATGATGGTGGTAATGTAATTATGAGGAGGAAAAAGTGAAGGATATTACGCTATTAAATAACACCATAGCTTCAAACTTGAAAAAAAAGTACTACCAGTCGTTGAAAGGGAAAGAATAATGATTGTATCCATGTTGATAGAAGATGAAGGTTCTCAATACCAAGGCATCATATCATAAAGGTCTATCACTTGTTGAAGGCTCAGAAAAAAGAAGATGAACTTTTCAAGAGAAAATACTGAAAATCGGCCGTAAAGAACCTTTTTGTGTAAATAAAACTTTATTTTCATAAAGTACAATTTGGTTCATAGTTTTTGCTCATGAGGGTCGACTTGTTATCTTTGAAAAAATTTTACAGGCTATCTAGATAATTGTTCACATTTCATTTGGTCACAGTGCTGTTTGAAAAGAAAGCAACAGAGATTGTGATTATTGACATCATATACATCAGACCTTTTGTTGAGCAGAAAAAACAACTTGGCCAATACTCTATGCTGGTAAATTGAAGCATATCGTAGAACAATCCCTACTAGTCATCTTTTTCTTCACCTTTTTCCTCACCTTTTGACATTTATTTTATTGAATACTATACTTAATCTGAAGATTGCTCCCATGCATACCAACACTTTTTTATTTTGCAAAAAAGATGATGCTACTAATTCAAGCTATTTTCTAAAGGGATTTTACCAAACAACATCAATACCAGACAGGTTGGGATGAAAAGTCTTGATGCAATGATTGCAAAAGCTTAAAGATAATAGGATATACAATTGGGAAGTAGTTCTTAAATAGTGCATGGAGTGATAAAAACAACTTATCATAGAACAAAACAGTAAGACTTGTTCATATCTGCACCATATTACAAGCTTTTTATTGAGTTGAAAACTGGATTTTCCTTATAATAAGATATTTTTTGTGAAAGAAAAAAGTTTTTGGCATTGGTGTCGATGTTCCCTTGGTCCCATGGATGTCATGGAGTATTGTTCCACATTTTGTTCTTGAATTACTAATTAAACCCTTGAATAATATTCAAATTTTAATGACAGTCTGTGCGAGTATAAGTACCTGATTTTCAAACTATCTTTGTTGATTTGAAAAAGGTTTAAGATTCTTGAAAATGTTATGCATCTAATTATAAATGAGTTCTTTTGCACAGCATTTTTAGTTAATACGTAGAGTACAGATGTATCATATAATCTTTACACTTCTAATTGAGAAATAAAGGCAGTGTATTCATAGAGTATAGAAGTAGAAATAAATGTCACAACATTACACTACAAATCAAATCTTCCCAAAGGTAATGATATCGTCATTAAACTTACCATGGCCTGTCAGCGCACCAAGAGATCGGCGTCTGCATACTCCCTCTGAGTCATTTTCTGTTGAATCTTGAGGCCTCTGTGATAAGAATAACAGAGACAAAATTCTTTGTAAGACAAAGAATAACACAAATGTGGTAAGAATAGGTGTGTCAGTAGGTACAATAATGTTTAAGAAAATGAAAGCGTTTTAGCATTCAATTGTGAAAACAAACAACAACAACAACAAAAACCTCACCTAAACTACCTATAATTTTCAAACCTGCTTGTTAAAGAAGTTGTATAACAATTTTTCACTTGATCTTGATCTTGATCAGCCGGTGAGCATCCATTGTTGGATGAAGGCCTTCCCCGCCTGTTTCCATCTCTCCCTGTACTGAGACATCTGGTTCCAGTCTTTATTGAAGTTGAAGAGATTATCCCTCCATCTCTTTTTGTGTCTGCCCTTGTTCCTTTTCCTTTCCCGTGGTATTCTGTGAGATGTTCGTGCCATCCACCTGTTGTCTGTTCATTTGACCTGCACATTTCCATTTTAATTTGTAGATTGTTTCCAAAATGTCCTGAAGTATTGTCTTTCCCCTAATCCAGATTTGTGTTTTTCTAACTTTCCACTTGATACCTAACATTATAGTTTCATGTGCTCTTTGCATGGTTCTTACCTTTAAAGCTTGTCTTTTTGTGAGGTTCCAGGTTTCTGCTCAATACGTTACGGTTGGTAATATACATTTGTTTTGTTATCCTTATCCCTTCATACCCCCTTAGCAGTGTCGGGACCCAGCTCCAAGGAGCTAGGAAAAACTCTGGATCACAAGAAATGAAGACAGGCAGAGGATCAGTCCACTGTACCTAATCTTGTGTGGCATAATGAGCAATACATATGGGGTATTACTCAATCTTAAGCCAAACAATAGTTGCTGTTGCCTTGGTGGTATTTGCTCATTGAAGGAGACCAATGAGCCGATTAACCCCAGGAGGATTGGTGATATACATTGATTATAAACTATACATTTGAGAATGAATGCAATTTCCTTGTTCTTAAATATTTTGCTCTTGCATTCAAATGCTTGCCAGCCTAAAGTTATTCTACGTTTTATTTCTTCTTCTTTTGATGAAGTTTTTGAAGACATGGATTGGCCAAGATATACATAGTGGTCCATCTTCTCTATTTCTTCATTTTCTATCTTAACTGTTTGCTGGGTGTTGATAAAATCATTGCACTTGATTTTTGTCTTTTTGAGGTCCTATCTTTCTTCTTTCTTCATCGATGTCAGGTATTATTTCTTGCAATTCCTTCAGACTGTTTACGAATAGTATGATGTCGTCAGCAAATTGAAGATTGTTGAGATTCACCATCTACTCATATGCCCTTTCCTGATCAGTTTATATTTAGGAAGACAGTTTCTAGACAAGCTGTAAATAATTTTGGAGCACTTGTGTCTCCCTGTCTTAATTCTTTTTTCAATTTGAAAGGTTCAGAATCTTTATGCAGTCATATAATAGACTTTCTTCAAACATGTGCTGTAGGATATCTACATAGACTCTCCACTCCTTGGCAGGTTATTGATTCCATGACTTTTGGTATTTCAACTGAATCAAAGGCTTTACTACTAAGACCATTGCAAGAGGTATCTTGTATTTGAGTGATTTGCTAGGACTTGGTTTGTTGTGTGCAAGTGGTCAATTGCTGAAAACCCCTTCTTGAAGCCAGCCTGCTCTCGTGATTGGTTTTCGTCGAGGTCTTTTGAAATTCAGTTTGTGATTATCTTTGTAAATATTTTGTATTTGCAATTTAAAAGATATGTGGGTCGACAGTTATTGAGATGTTTTTTAATTCCCTTTTTTGTGAAGAAGTGTTATAATTGCAGTGTTCCATTCATCTGGCATTTTACTTTGTTTAAGACACTCTATAAATAGTGTTGTGAGTTGATGTTTGACGGCATCACAAGCCGTATGTATTAGGTTGATTGTGACATTGTCTGGTCCAGGCACTTTCCCTCTCTTGGTTTGCTTGATGGCCAGTTCTTCTTCCCATGCAGTGATTTTGGGGAATGAATGGTGATGTTTTCCATGTTTTGGTTTTGCATTGTTATTATTGATGAAGAATAAAGTTTCGTGTAATATTCACATGCCCTATTTACAATTTCGTCTCTGTCCCTGGTAAGTTCTCCATTTTCTTCTAAAATTCCAGTTATTTGGAATCTACCAGTGTCAAATGTCTTTTTTTGCCAGCTTGAATCCTTTGCCTTGTTCTATAACTTTTTCAAGTAATATTATTATTCTTATGAGATAAGTCTGTTTTTATTGAAAAGTATCCCTTTCATTTAAATCCACCAAAGGAAATAAAAAGAAAAAAATAAATCTTGTTATCAAGAAGGCAAAAAGAGAAATTTAAACATTATAACCTGTGAAAAGAATGCTAGTAGATTCATCATGTTCTTATGCCCTTTGCATTTAAGTAGTGATGGCTGTTTGGATAACAAACCTACCAAAGAAGAAACTCCATGTTTTTTGCCATGTCTTGGAGATCTTGCCTTGGGTTTGATTACTGCTTCCTGAACAGGTTTCGGAGGCGCCACTGTAGACTTCGGTAACTCAAAACTGTTCATCGCCTTGTGTTCCTTCAAAGGGTACCAGTGGGGTTTGTTGTCCAGAAATGCAAACTCTGGAATGCAAAGATTGATATAGTTTTTTAAACTATACCATTTTTTAAATGATCTGTTCAACTTGGTTAAAAGTGAACTTTTTGAACTTTTCCCATGAAAATTATCTCTTGTAGCAAAAGAAGGGGTTTCCCAACAGCCCCTCCCCCCTTGGATTATTCATGCCTTGACACCCTCTTCAACAGAAGCTGACAAATGATGATAAATGGAAGCCAGCCCCTAATCACATTGATGATGATGATGATGATGATGATGATGATGATGATGATGGTGATGATGATGATGATGATGATATGATCATGGTTAGAATAATAACTTTGCTCAACTAAAAATAAGTTGTAAAGACAATAAAGTATGATTGGGACTTAAGTGAAGCTTTTTTAAACATGTTGATTTGCATAATGAGCCTCAAACCTCTCAATTCTATGATGAGTTCCCCAAGGAAGTCATTGGCTTTAAAGCGGTCATAGTCCCATACGGTGATTTCAAGAACTTTATTCTGAAGTTCAAGTCTGGCCACATCTTGGAACATCACTGTTTGATGCCATTCTGGGTTAAGAGTTCGAGAAATCTGCTTGGTTCGACGCTTGTTTTCAGGCCTTTAGAAAGGAAACAAGAAGGTGAAGAATGAAAAATTGAGCCTTATATTCTTTAAACTTCTTGCTTTGCATAAGATGAAGGTTTATTAATCGTTCACATCTTCATTAATATGCTAAAAAGGAATTTAAAAAAAATCTTTTGTTGAACCATAATTTATGAATACCATAAAAATTATCTAATATTTTGTTCAGATTTTAAAATATTTTTTAGACACTTTTATATCAATTTCATTGTATTCTAAATCTGACTCCAGAATATCTTTCAAATTTCATTTGCTACATTAAGTTAAAATAATACCCTATCTTGTCAGAAATATCCAATACAAAAACAAAGGAACAAAACAATTTGTCTGTAGTCTCGAATTAAAAAAAAAGTAGAACTAATGGGAATATGGCATGAATGATAAAAACAATGATAAAAATTATATTTTAGGCCTATATAATAATATAAAACTGTATATAATAATCATAAGGCTATATGACCTAATTTCTTGAGATATGAAAACAATCTGAAAGACATGAATTGTGTGTTTTTAATCCCAAAGATGTACCTACCAAAAACAAATATAAAAAGCTAAAAGAGGCTGTTTAATGTTAATGAAGTATCTTTCAAAATATATAGATAATGTGTCTCCCACACTGATGTGGCAGAGTGGCAATGGCCATGCTGCTCTTAGGCATCTATATTTTTTTAACAGCGAGGTTTGAGAATTACCCTCTTCCAGGAAGGAGATAGACTTTTACAAATGGATCAGACAGTCCATTGAGGTCACGGGGTCGAAGGTTTCTGGCCTGAATGATGTGGAGATTCAGCGTGTTGTCAAAGTCATCATGGCTGATTTGAATCTGTTCCGTAGTGAAAAAACAAAGATATTCATAAGTATGAAAGAGCATGGTGCCCAGTAACATGATGTTTCTTTCATGTATGCAGCATTCACATGGAACCTCGAGTTAATCATACATATTCAATACAACCAGAGTTAATCCTACCTATTTAGGACCAGGAAGTGGCTTAAGAAAAGAAAAGCAACCCAACATATTTTGTTGTAAATGGGACTCAAATATTTGACCTTCAGAGAGAGAGAGAGGTATCCACAGAACCTTAATGCCACCCTGGAGTGACAAGCAGTGACAAACTGAAAAGTTTAAGCCACTCATGGCTTTAAAACCTGGGACTTTTGGGTTGAGAAGCTAACCAATGATCCTCTAAAAGAAGAATGTTTCTGGAAAAATATGGATTATCAATTTTTATTACTTTTGGGAAGTTTGGAAGAGGGAATTTTTTTAAACCTATAGGCATATCTTTGAAAGGAAAAAAAAAAAAAGACAAAAACATGAGTCAACACTTTCTGACTCTTCATAAGAATAAATCTAAACTTAAAACATACCTGTATTTCTCCTAGGCCAAAATCCTCCCCTTTCTCTCTCTAGATTTGAATAGATATAAAACACAATAAGAGTTAAACAGCATTGCAGACCATTATGAGTCCTAAAGAAACTGTGAAAAAAGAGATTCCATTAAATTTGTGGTAGCCCATTTCGATCAAATAAATCTATGTCTATTTAAAAAGTCAGATAGCAAACTGTAATATCTATGTGCATCCTATGATTTCAATTAATTATTCTAAATAAATTTCACAATTTGAAATACAAAGGAAGTTTGGATATACAGAACTTTGGAGAAAGACAGACCAATTTTCAAAATGCTTATATTTACCATATCAATTCATAATTTTCAATGGCAAATTAAGTATATGGTCAGACAAACAAACAATCAATGATTATCACTTAAAAAAAAACTGACCTCAACATTATTGAGTGGCTTAGGTAAAGCAACCACACTGTCTTTCCCCTTCTTGGTGCCTCGATTATACTTGACCGAGCGACGTGTATCCAGGGGAGGAGAAGCCCGCAATCTGTCATTCATGGCAGGGCTGGAACAAGAGGCATCCTCTGATTGGTCAGCAGCCATTTTTGTCATTGGGCGTGGCTTGTCTGGGACGGGGATGTTGGATGGACTGGAAGAATCTAGTTGGAGATCTGATGGGTACGGATCCTGTTGCTGTGGCGGTGGTTGTTGCTTAGGTTGTGTGCTTTTTCTCCTCTCTGTTTTCCGTCTAGGTTGTATTTGTTGTTGCTGTTGTTGTTGTTGTTGCTGCTGCTGCTGCTGCTGTTGCTGCTGCACAGATGTTGTTGAGCAAGGTTCAGCTTCAGGTAGGGGTGGGTTTGGTAAGGGCTGAGTTTGTTTGTCTTTTTGTTGAGTCTCATGTTGAGACTGAGGGGTGGGTGAGGGATCGTTATGAGGTTGCTGTTGCTGATGCTGATGGTGGTGGTGGTGCTGCTGCTGTTGATGATTATGGTGATGGTTGTGCTGACGTGAGTGGTGATGTGCAGAATGATGAGGGGGATGATGGGAGTTATGAGAACTTGAGGAAGATCTGATGTTCTCTGTGGAACCAGAGGTGACTGGTGTCGAAGAATTTGGTTGGTGATCTTGGTATTGTTGTTGTGATTTTTGTTGCTGCTGCTGCTGCTGCTGCTGATGCTGATGCAGATGATGTTGATGGTGCTGTGAATGATGGAAATGCTCTGCTGGTTGTTGTGAAGAGGGTGAGTGAGAGCGTGGATGTCTTGACATGTTGTGATGGGGGGATGAACGCTGCTGTGGGTAGTCTGATTTTTCTGGATTTGGGGAATGTCTTCGTCTTCTTCTTCCAGCATGTCTTTCACTCCCTTGTTTGTCACTTGGCTACAAAAAATATGTGTAAAGAATTATGAATAGCAAGATGCAGTAAAAGAAATACCATGGTAAGAGAAATAATCATGGAAAAAGTTCTTTTTTTTGGGTGTTTCATGTAATAGTATGGAGTCATTAAATCCCATATGTTTTGCTCAAAACAAAGTGAAAGTCAAGGAACAATTTGTTGTTTTGGTTTTTCAATATTTGTTCAATTTACCTAGGAAAGGCTGTGAAAAGTGTACAGCAGTAAACAAATTTCATTTCCAGAAAGTAGAAATTACAGGGTAGCACAAACTGATTACAAAATGCATAAATGGAAAAGCTCATAAAAAGAGCTGTATATTAAAAAAAGCCAATTTTTAATTCAAATTTATAACCTGATCATTAAATGACAAAGGAGCTCAATGCCATCTTTATCAGGTCAAATTTTTGTTTTTGCTCCATACTGAGTAAGAAATTTTTGGCTTTAGAGAGGTTAACTTGATCAGTGGGAGATATTTGACAAATGAGCTTTTGGAAGCATTGGCGCTTGATTACCACAAATTTTAAAACCATGCTAGCAAAGCAAAAAAAAAAAAAAAAAATCAAAGAAAATTACTTATTACTTTTTAAAAATTGATTTGATTTCTTTAAAACATCATACATTGACACTGTAAACTGTCCGTTCAACAGGGAGGAGAAGAAAAGTCTCAAATTTTTTACTTCTAGAATTGTAAATTGAGAAATAAAAATCAATTTAAAAAAATTCCCAAACAAAAATCAAATTTTCCTTCGCAATAACAGTCACATATTACAAGTGAACGTATATGTTGTATAGCCACACTTTTTCAACATAAAGCAAAATCTATGCTACAATTGAAAACGAAGAATATATCTACTAAAACTTGAACCACACGGTCTAATATCAATCAAACAAAGAAAAATGTAAATAAGAATTAATGTGTACATCTTACTTCAAGAGAAAAAGAAAGCGATGCAAAGAATGCATTTTTTTCTTGTAAGATAATAAAATTAGAAAATATGAACAACACTGGATTTAAAGTCAACAGTAGACAATAAGAGTTATTATCTGTTACAAAAACAGAGAGACTGGTTGAGGTTAGAAATGAAGTTGTAAAGTGACTCTTGATATGAAACACTGATGCTGATTGTTAAATTCTTCAACAAATAGTCTTCATTCTGCAACCCTCTAGAACTGCTGTATTATTTTACTAGAGAATTTCACTTTCAGGACTCATTTTTCTGTACCTGCTCTAGCTCTTTTTGTTCTAACATTCTTTTGATTTGTTTATTTTTACCTCGGAGATACTTCTAATAACATCAAGAACATTTTGCAAACACAAAGAGTAATTTAAAAATCATGCCTTATTACGGCTAAACCTGGAAAAACTAAACAATCACAGAGAAACACTATAAGCCGATAAGCTGGCAAAAATGAGGGAGATTTATTTAGCACTTCCTAATGTATTGGCAGGCTGAATGACTAGATTGCATTTGATGTAGTAATAAAACTTGTTGCATAGAGAATTTTGCAATTTAATAACCCTGAGGCCTGAACAGGGAGATTTGAATCTGTAAAGATCTCTTTGAGAAACTATACCTCAACATTGACAACATCAAAAATTTTAATTTTACAGATTAGAAACAAAGAAATTGAATGCAATTAAAAAACTTTTTATAATGACAAAAATATTGATCTAAAATACACCATCTATATATTCCACCTTGTATAAATGAACACAAAAACTACACATCCCTTACTAGAAGTGCTACAAAAATGAAAATGAAACGATGAAAATATTATATGCAAACTCTAAGACGGAATTTTTAAAAGTAAGTTTTAACAAAAATAAAAGATAACAAAAATTCTGAAACCGATCTAAAACAAATGAACAGGAAAATAAAGCAAAAAGTAGAACAGTAGCCATTGTGTTAAAAAACATTCTGATGAAACAATGGACCTGATATACCTCTTTTTTTACGCAAGACAGCTGAAAAATAGATGTTGATGCTTTGTTTTGACGTAAAAACTGATAAGGGTATATTCAATTGCAGGAAGAAACTATCTAAACATCTCTTTTACTGAAAAATTTCAGTGTATTTTGTTGTTGAGTTTCAAAAGTCATCATTCCTTTTTATGATACAATATGGCCCTTGCTGAGTTTATTGAAAAGAATATCTCATTGTGCACACACATGAAACTCAACTTTATGACCAGTAATGAAAATGAATGAGATTGAAGATCATCCCTTGTCTCAATTTATGAGAGTCTAAGTTTTACCTAGTGCAACCATCTCAAGTTTTTTTCTTGGTCAGCCAGATGAAAATATAAATCAATTTCAATTGTTGTGCCATCTTCCATACTCAACAAAGCTTAATCTTTACTCTCCCTGTTTGTAGCCATTTCATGGGCATAGACAAGATGCAACAACCTCGTTTTGATTTTATGAAAATAATCAAGCAATCTGAGAATGAAATGTTTTTGACAAATTGAACTTAGATGACCAAAAAAAAAAAAAATAAAAAATAAAAAGAAAGAATCGTGAAACAACATTACAATTGGCAACTGAAGAAAAAAAGTAAAACTTACACAGCCAAATAAAGTTCACATCAATGCATAAACAACAACACTAAAAGTCTCTGCAGCTTGCCGGAAGAATGCTAACACACACCCTGTCTGTTCTTTCCCCGGGTTGTGGCATGACACTGGAAGAAGACACAGGACACAACTGTCTGTCAGAAGAAGTGCTGGTGGGGTCAGAGCGAGGGGTACTACAGGGGGAGGAGACAGACGGTGTGGCCACATCCTGGTGGGAAGAGCTAGGGGAGTTTTCAGCTGGCGAGGCTGCTTCTCGGATCCCTTCTAACTGAGCCGCAAGCTGGTGGGGGTCCACACCGTATCTGACAGAGGACTGCTGGGAAGATGGAACTGCTCTCTGCTTTGGTGGGGGAGGTGGAGGTGGAGTGTCTTTCACAGCTACATGGAAAAAGACAGATCATGAAGAATAAAAGGCAATTTATTGAATATGGAATTGGAATATACAAAGATGGATATCTAAGATGATCTTAAATCTATGCATCACAGGATACATTGGTTGTTGGACAGTCTGTAAGGAAGAAATACTTGCTTTCTAAAAGAGAAAAGAAAAAAAAAAGCCTAGAAAAAGGACAACATTCCATCATCCTAATTTGGAAAATTCTTCTTCTCAAGGAGATTTCCAGAAACAGTGAATCAGATACTAGGGAATTGATTGCCTCCCAGTAGGAATGTTTCAGGGTCATTTTTTATAGTCGAGTTTCATTTATAACAAAATTACCTAATTTTAATAACATTTATTGACCATCATTGTATTTTAACAAGTCCAAGCAGCAAAGATAAATGCTCATCAGTGGATGCAAACCAGGTATAACATATTAATATTAAGATAACCAATGACACCCCACCACCATAAAACAAAACCAATAAAACCCTGCAAGCCAGCAAACCTAGTTAATTTGACTGCATTTTCAAATCTCTTTACAATTCCCATTTGTAAAGGGGTTCAACTTTTGCAAAGGTATTTAAGACAGGAGCACTCACCGCATGAATCATAGGAAGGAAGATTATCGTAGGAAGATCTGCAGCTTTCAGGTTGGGCCACAAGAGTTGCCAGAGGTATGGGCATAGTTTGCCTGTGAGTTTAATATAATATATTTATCCTCAGCAAAATAATTAATTATTCACAGAATAAAAATATTATATCGTGCTATTCATATAATTCCCCATTTACCCAGGCAATGCAATGAAGATGGAATTGTATTTAGAGCTTTTTTCCTAAGAATTTTTCAGAGTGAAAACAAATAAATTGAATACCATAAATACTGTGAGTGCAACAATCTTGTCAAGCAAAACAGATTTACATAATTGTAGTCCCTTAGAAGACTGCAGTCACTTGATCAAAAAGAATGTTATTGATAAAAAAAAAACAAAAGTGGAGGTGAGATATTTGTGTATGTAATCGAAAATGAAAGAGAAAGAGAAAGAAAGAAAGAAAGATAGATAGATAGAAAGATAGATAGATACAGACAGACAGACAGACAGACAGACAGATAGATGGATAGATAGATAGATATATAGATATCTTATAGGGATCGTCTGGAATTTCTAAGACTGCCGTCTTTAAAGTACAGACGTAGGCGAGGTGACCTTATCCAA
>JBCIKM010114968.1:0-14200 GCA_039654465.1 Melibe viridis | reverse complement strand
ACTAAAGAAACGACTGGTGGAAACACACATAACACACAAATACATCGTACAGCTAGGTTACTACGTGTAGCCTCAAATGGCCCCTATTACATATATAGCTACACATTCATAAATCGACCACTGGAACATGTCTAAACTGTCCCATATCTTGGCATTCATCTAAATAAAAACCTGAGATGGGACACCAATATGGACAGTATCACTAATAAAGTACCCAAAATACTTGATTTTTGCAACAAAATCTTCACCCATGTCCAACGATAGTCAAAGACCAAGCCTAGAAAACTCTGGTTAGACCATCCTTGGAATATGCTAGCACAGTTTGGGACCGCCACCTAAAAAAGGATATAACAAGGATAGAAAAGGTACAAAGGCATGCCACACGATTTGTCACAAACTGTCGCTCAAGAGAGCGGGATGCATCTTAACTGCTCTAATTAGCCTTGGGTGGACAGAGCCACACACATAAATATATCCAACCCCTTTGTAAAATCTACAGACAAAGGTTCTTCCTACCGACCAACCCACTGGAACAAACTTCCTGTAGAAATAATTGATCAAGAACACATTAAGACATTCATGACACTTTTATCAAATTATCAGTACTACTATGTTTTTTTGTATGTACTGAATGAGTTGTGTGATTTGTGAAGTGCAATGTATCAATGTGTATGGTTTGGGAAATTAAAGCATCATGATCGAGTTCAAGATTGAACAAAACGGCAAACATTCTGCACTTCTTATGTAACTTTATCGTCAATTGAATGTTTTTGATTTGCTAGAAAATTCAAGCCTTCAGAGTATTTTGATCATTTTTAATTTTAACCAGTGAACATTCCCATTGTGACTATGAAAATTACTGATTACTTGTTGATTAGTAAATTAAAAAAAATATTTGGCAATATTTTTTTTTCTTTTTGTAAAACAAGCACAGTAATACACACACAGAGTAAGTTATATGTCGATGTGTTTTATTGGATATTATAATGAAAGGGAGTGGAAATTATGTTTTCATTTTATGGTAAACCCATACTATCATTGCAGGATGAAAAGCTGGTGGTTGCTACCTTGGCAACGCTGGACTCTGGCAGTGCCAGCACCTTGATCAAGCAGGACCTGAAATGGATCATTCAGTCACGGCGGAAAGCTGAGGGCAAGGAGGAGATCAAAGTGGAGTTTAAAAAACCTATTAAAGATGAGGTTAGTCTTGCAAATGTAAAACATTTTGCATAGTAATGATGTAGTTATAAAATTAATTTTGACCGATAGTAATAAAATTGCTGTTGCAGGCTTCAGATGGTTTTGTTGTTTTTTCTTGTTTTGGGTTTGTTTTCCTCTTCTTCTGCTTTCGTTTTCCTATTCTTTTCTTTCAACCTCTTATTATTTTGACTTGAAAAACATGTGAAATGAAATTTAACTTATTGCTTGAATCATGACGTTTATTTTTTTCCATTGTTCTTTTCATGCTAAATAGCATTATAGAAGAACAGGGTAAAACAGTGAAACATTTTGTTCAACTTGTGTTGTTGTATTACTTGCCTATTTCTAATTGTGAATTTGATTTGTTTCCAAGCAGTTGACGTCTGAGGAAGTTGTAAAGCGGATGAGACGGAGGGAGCTGAACCGACTGGCAGCACGGAGGTCCCGGGAGAAAGGGCAGCGGCGCAAAGAGAAGCTGGTGGAGGTAAAAATAGAAGGAGTTTGACACAGTTTGCCTTTGCGGATTGGAGCTGTGGCAAATAATGAACTTTTATTTTTCTTCCAGGATTTCATGTCATCAAGAAAGTAAGTCATTCATTTTCAGTCCTCGTCTTCAGGAAGTATGTAAAGCATAAAAGAATGCCACCAGATATCTTTTTATCGCTTGAAAATCCTTTGAGATTTTGGTAGCCTGTGGCAACAATGCTTAGCCGCCATTTGATGAATCTCATGAGTCCCCGTGGGGTCCCGGGGAATATGATAGGTCCCCTGCGCGCTGGCAGGAGGTGAAAGCCCTCCAAAAAGGCGGTGGGTGGTTTGTGAGAGTTCCTGGTGGGCTCTTCTACTTCTGTTTCTTTTCTTCTATCGTCTTACTTTTTCCCTTTTTCTGTGATGTTCTGTTGCTGGTCATCTCTTTAGTCAGTCATTTTTCTCACTTTATTTCTTTGCTTGCTTGCTCTCTCAGTACCACAAGCGACCATACTATTCTGAGTACTCTAATTACTGCACAGATAATAATGATTTATCTATAAAGGGAGACGTCCCCACAGATCCCCCTCTTGCAGGAAAATGCAGGCATGGACTCTTTTAGAGGGTCGAAGATAACAACAGTTTTGCAACAGCAGTGCTGTTTACTCGAAAAAGCATTCTCTTGGAATTGGTTCCAGTCTTAACTAAATCCTGCTTTGTACTCTGTTAATATTATTCTTAAAGCTGTGAAATTCTTATGACTGTTGTTTGAAAAATACCTTAATTACTGGAAGTCTCAGGGCCAAATTCAAATTGTGGGAAAACTTTGATTCTATGGGTGTTTTTTGGGAGAGCAGGGGACTTACGTTGTGAATAACTTAACCCAGAAAAGTTCAAACTCTGTTGTTGTGAGATCTTTGTTGTTCGTTTGGTTATCGGGATAACACTTTGACCCTTAAAAGGTAGCAGGTTTGAATGCCAGAACATTATGATGAACCGACAGCTTTTCTCATTTGCTCATTGTAGAGGAACTTCAGTTTTAATCTCAGCAACTCATGGGCTGAGAATCAACAAATTCTATCTCCAGTTTTGTTCAAACTGAGAAAATTGAGGTTTAAGTTTAATTTTTCTTATTACAGCTACATAAACTTCAGCAAAACGTTCTTTCATAACTAACCCCTTCTTCAATGGACAGCGGGTTTTTTTTCAGAGGAATGATCTTACACATGAAATTCCAATAGATATAATAACTCAAAAATTTCAAAAAGTGAATCTAGAACTTAATCCTCAGCCTCTGTGCATCAGGAAGAGCAAAGCTGAAATTAGAAAGTACTGCCTTAGGAATACTGAGGTAGGAAATTTAGAGGGGAGAATTTTTTTAGTTAACAAATCGACTCACAATTAATGTTTCTCTTTTTGATGCACTGATATTATGCAAAGCCGTGCGCCTGTTATTTTGAATTTTGTGTACCAAGGAACAGATTTGCAAAGCTTTTTTTTTTCTTAATGGCTCCCAGAACAAAGTTTGAATATTGAATTTTGAATAATGCCATTAACTTGTGGGAACAATATAAGAAAATAATGGTGTGCAAGGTGCTAGAGCTTTCAATTTCCTGAAATTACTTGTCAGATTATTATTACAAGAGATTTAGAGGGACTTTGATTCCACTTATCTGGTGTACTGTTCCATGGCAGTTGGTCCGGCTTTCTACAAAATGACAATTTCTGTTTGGCTTGATCTTGATGTCTCTGTGTATGTTTCAGTTGCAGTGCTGTTATTGAGATGATTTTGTTGGAAGTTATGTGGAGATTTCTGTTCCACATTCAAGTTTACTTGTACTCTCACTCTGATATTTTGGTGACGAGGTTGAGGCTGATGAATGTTATACAATGTTGTCCATATAATGTTGATGTTATTAAAAACCAATAGAGAGACATCAAAGTACCCATGCATGAAGCTACATGCAACATGCCTCTATCAACATTTTGTTTTGAAGCTGCAAAACTACTGTGTTCTGAATGTTTTTGTTGTTTTTTTGGCCTTACCTATTTCTCCTAATTTATCAGCTGGAGTAAATGGACTATTTTCAATGACGAGGTTGAAAATGTACGAACATTTTGTCTGAAAGTGTCTATCTGAGAGCGCAAAAATATTATTGATTTTTTTTTTTTCCTGTAAATTTTCTTCCATGTAAAATATATTTTTGTGATACTTTGGTCAATCCTTTTAAACTTTGGAAATGAACATTTAAGTGTGGCAGTGTAGGTTTTACTATTCTGTCCAGGGATAGTTATCAGAAGTTGATTGAATATGATATGATGATTCTATTCAAACTTGTAGTGGAACTTATATGAAAATATTTCTTGAAATTTGTATGTTACTCCATACGATAGGGGTTTCTTCAATTTACAGAAAAGTATAATAAAAGTATATAATGCTGTATAATGAACATTTGTGTGCTGTAATTTTCTGACAATGCAAATCATTCTTTAGTGCTGTTAAAAAGTAACATAAGCTTTTCTGTTTTTAGTGACTTATTTTTCTTTTACTTTTTAATTTCAGGAAATCAAGTCCTTGCAGTCCCAGAATTCAGAGCTTATTAATGACTTGACCTTCCTCACTGACCAAAGAGACAACATCATCAAGACACTAAGGCAGCACATGATGCAGTGCTCTGACTATGCAGCCACTCGCAACGCAGCTGCAGGTCTCCCCAGGCACATCCTGGACATGCTCGGCTTCCTGCACGAACACCCATCTCAGTCACCCTCATCTTCTTCATCACAGGAAGAACGATCAACTTCCTCATCACTGACCATGTCCAGCTTATATATCGAGACGTCACCATCGAAGGACCCAAGTCTTAACCTGTCTCAGAGTTCTCACATCCATCAAATGTCCGCAGCAGCCCATAGCCCTTCCTTATCCAGCTGCCCACCTTCTCCCATCGTCATTGGTGTAACAGGCGCCCCCATAATGGGACAGAGAGAACTACCCACCTCCTTTGATGCCAGTCCATCGATTTTCCACAACATGCCATCATTGTCCTCTCCTCCTCAGACCTCTGGAGTTACTTCAACCCAGAAAGAAACAGAGTCAAAATTATCTCGAGATCCTGCCGCTTACTCCTCGCCTAGAATCTCCCCTCGGAGGGCTCACAGCTTCCACCACACGCCCTGGCATGAAGCATCTTCTTCTTCTTCATCTCCTCTAAAGCAGAACATCCAGCGTGATTCATATGAAGAGTTTACCCGTCCAGCTTCTCCTTCCCCACTTGGTGCCCATCATCCATCCCGGTTTTCATTAGAACGCAGCATTTCCTGTCCTTCCGCTACTGGCCAAGCACAAGTGCAATCAGAGTCCTTGCTGTCTATGCCAGGTAAGTATGCTCCATCGGCAGAAATGACTGGTGGCACTGAAAGAAATTACCTCTCTTCAAGTCCTGCAGATCTAGTCGGCATCCAGGATGGAGACTACTGTAAGGATCAGGACACACCTCTTGACCTGGTCGTCAGGTCCAAGACAACTGACAGCATTATTTATAACTTGCCTTCTTCCAGCTCTATGGACACGTGGCCACGGAGGTCAAATTTAAGATCTGCATTGACCAGGGGAATAGGAAGGCGATGGTCAGTAGATGACCAACGGTCAGCCCATCGATTGGAGCCTTTGAACCTCAGCACTAGAGACGATGCAAAAATGAGCCATCAAGTAGACCCTAGCTAACATAAGCTTTAATGGGGAGAAGTATGTACATATGTGTTTGTTAGGGGATGTATATATGTACATACATGTGTGGGAATATTTGTGCAAGTTAATGTTAGAATTTTGACAATTGAGTGATGAAATTTTTTTTGTATTTTTCAAAATTTGACCCGACTTAAAAAAATTTGTAATATTTTTTTTTTTTTGTTGGCAAAACCTCAAGGGAGAGAGGGTTGGAAAATGTTCTGCGTATTGAAATTCTGAACAACATTCTCCACAGTTTTTTTCTGTGTTTCGATCCATTAGGATAAAAACATGACAAATGACACAAATAATTTCAGTGAAATTATATTGCAGGCAGTGTAGGGATGGTTTACATAAAAAAATCTTCCTGCAAGTGCATGACGAAAGAATGACATATCATTATGGGAAAATGTTCTGCCTCTTAAAATTGTAAACAACACTATAAAGTCCTACCTGTGTTTCATCCATTAGGATAAAAACACGACAAATGACACAAAAAATTCCAGTGAAATGATATTGCAAGCAGTGTAGGGAAGGTTTAAACATTTCAAAACATGTAATTTTTTATGTCTTGAAGAGTGTTCACATAAAAAAAATCTTTCTGCAAGTGCATGAAATGAGAATCTGTGGCCATTTATGCTCCATCAATGTATTTAGCTCTATCAGAATTTCATGTTGGGCTCTATATCTCCAATGGAAACTATGATGTGGAGCTGTTTTTATAAAATCATACTTTATAAATATGATAATGTAATGCAGATAATTTATATAGTGCCTTTAACCAAGGTCTCAAGGCCCTTTACACTGTTCATGGAAAGGTTAAATTGAAACATTAAGAAACAAAGCCCAGACATAATAACCAATCCAGTCTAACCCATTCATATCACTGTAATAAAACAGGACATAGAGAAATCTATTCATAGATGTGGTCACTTTTCAGCAGCTCTTGGTTAATTTTTGTTTTCTGTTTCCACTGAAGCCTTTCAAACGTTGTCTTAGTTGTCTTTGATATCTGTGTGTTCTTTTGCAAAGCAGCTTGTTTATTCCAATGGCTGCTAGAATTCTATCAGAGGAAAATCTGATTTTGACGAATCCTCGTCAATGATGGAGAGTTTGAAGGCCTGGGTTATGGGAGGATTTATAAATTATCATTTGAGCCTTAAAAATTGCTTTTCTCCTTTTTTAAAAATTTTATTTCTTGGTCTTTGTAGGTTTTTGGCAATGGATGTGGCTCTCTTAAATTTTTTCATAAGATATCATTCTATTTGTTGACTGGAACAAGAAGAGAAATTAATAATAGTGTGAAATGTGGCTAAAGTGCATGGTATAGTTAGTAGGTATCTCATTTGAAACAAATTGTGTGGGCGATCGATCATGCCCCCTGACCTCCCAAATAGAGTTATATTGTGTTTTTGCTCTCCCTCGGAAAAAAATTTTTTTGATTTCAACATCTACTACAATCTGCAGTAGTGTAAATCTTGTTGACAGCATGATGATATCAGAGGGCTCTCTGCTCCCTGAGGGCTGGGGTTTTTGTTTTTTTTATGACCTGTCAGAGATAACCCCTAGAAGGAAGACCTGTCCTTGAGCTTGAAGTGATGACGTGTGCAAAATGCAAAAAGGCATTTAACTACCCTGTGAGGGATTTTGTCTAATAATGAATTTTTATCTTCTGTCCCATGCAACAAATTTTTAAAAGATAAAATATGGTGTTCTCAGATCAAAGGAAGTGTGCATGAAGCATGACAAAAGTAAAGATTTAAAAAATAAGAGAATATAAATTTAAATTATAATCAAGCGGAAAAAAAACCCCAACCCAAACAAACAAAACACTCAAGCTTTGTACTGTTCATCCAATTTGTCTTTGTTTGATGAAAAATTTAATGTGTTTGAAAATCTATGCTTGGCATCCTGTTAGAGAAAAAAAAAAAATTGTGTTTAATTCTGCATGCTTGGTATCTTGTCAGCTTAACCCTTTTGACTCATTTTACTCACTGGCTTTTTTTTTTTTTTTTACTCCACCAGCCAAAAACACCAGGAGGTTCTCATACAGTTTTGGGTACTATCAGAAAAGAGGGATTTACATGATGTTGTTACAAATATCAAGTATCATATATCATTGGAAACAATGAAAGTCTTTAAGAAATCTGAAGAACAGATGTAATTTATCTAAAAATAGATTCCTGAACTTGAAGGAAAATAATATAAAAAAACAACATGTGAATGACAAGTCAATGCCACTCACACAAATTTTTTGTTTTTTTGTTGTTTTTTTTACTTTCTGCACTCGTGGTTTGCCACACATTTAGCATGAAGACCCTTCTGGCTCCTCTCGCACATAGTTCTAGGCCCCTTTCATCCTCCTGGTCTTTTTTTGTACGCAGCAGTTGTATTCCTTCTTGGCTGAAATGGTGGATGATCCAGCGGCTCGTCTAGATACTTCTCTGTCATTCTTTTCTGCTAGATATCCTCCCAACAATCCATCAACAACTTTGACAGTGAATTGACATCTCGAATCACGAATCATTCTATGAAGCACATCGCACGTAACCGTTTCCCGTACGTGATTGTTCTCCTTTCATCAAGCAAGATGAGCATAAAGCATCATATCAGGAAGGTCCACACTCTCCAAGTATGTTGTTTGTTTATTTTACCTGTCCGATCCTATCATCATCACCTCGACCACACTCACAGACTCCAACCTAGCTCACACTCACATTGGCTTTTGATGAGAAACAGAAGAATGCATGGATTTTTTTTTTCTCTCTTAAAGCTGTTGCTAAGAAATAGTCCTGCCGGAAAAAGCTAATTTCTCTTATTTCTGTTGGCTTCAATTTTTTTTTTTTTTAAATTGAGGCTTGTAGTCCTTTACTGTTTTGTCTTTCTGTTCTTGGGATTTATATGTGACAGGCCAACAGTTCGTTCACTGATTTTATGCTTGCGAAAAAAATATTGGCGAAGAAATTACTTTTTTTTAAAAGAAAATTTGACATTTTTTGCAATGTCATGCCATGACAACATGATGCGCTACACCTCGATTGTTACCTGGATCCCTTTTGCCTTAGTAAACATAACAAGATAAGGCATAATATGCGGTTAGGAGAGACTCGTAAATAATCCACAGTTTTATTCCCCATTTATGATAGTGTTTTGTGGGTGGATCATCTGGGTATTATTCTTAGTACCAATCAAACTCTCATCAGTAGAGAGAGAGATTGTGAGATGCAGTGTGGTGTCCATGGGAAAAAATTTTGATGGTTGACGTGCACAGTCATACTGGCATTGGTTTTGTTTGGTAAATTGGGACAAGTGGGTGAAAAAATTTATTTAAATCTAGTTCTGTACATGGCTTCACCAAATCAAGGCATTCTCTAACTGTCAGAAGTTTACCAATACAAGCAGAGAGTGTTTTTTTTATTCCTTTTTTTAATAGTATCAAAATGACAAACAAAAGTGTTTGTTTGTTTTTTTCCAATAGATTATTGACCCCGCAAGCTATAGGTTTTAATATACAAAGCCAATTTTGGCATGGACAAAATATCGACTGTTTAGTATTTTTGGCTGACATACCCTTAATTGAAATATCAGCTCTTCAGTTGAAAGGGTTAAAAAAATCTGTGCATTTGATTCTGATCGTCAAGTGAAAAGTGCAGATTGTCTGCATATGCTTTGTATTTGAGTTTACCTATTTTGCAAAGAGTCTTTATTTTATTAGGTGTGACAGTTTTTGTTGTTGTTGTTGGAGGCAAAGCTTTTCCCATGCCTTTTGCAAAGGAGGGGAGGATAGGAGGGTGCAAAAATTTATTTAACAATGAAAATGAAATGTTTGTATAGGAAAGAGGTCAGTCATATCCTGATGTGATATTACAATTTTTTTATGGCAGTCTTTCATGATGTCTTTTGAGTCTTGAATGAGTCTTAGAAGAAATGACTGATGGTTTCCTTAGTAAGCAGTGAAGGTGGTGTGGTCTTTGCAAATCAAGTTTGGTGTTCCTGGCTCCTTTCATACCCTGGTTTTAGGATTTGGATCTGATTTTTGAGATCTGATTATTGTTCAATTCTCTCAGCTCTTCAATAATGTCTTAAAGTCTAAGACTGATTTTGGCTCCGTCCAATGCTTTGAATTTTATGATTTTTGTGTATCATTATGTC
Source organism: Melibe viridis (assembly GCA_039654465.1). Lineage (NCBI taxonomy): Eukaryota > Metazoa > Mollusca > Gastropoda > Nudibranchia > Dendronotidae > Melibe > Melibe viridis. The sequence continues at coordinate 4,650 of JBCIKM010114968.1, read as the reverse complement.
ATCCAAAGCCGTTCATAGAGAAAATTGATGTCTTGAGTGAGCGTTAAAAGCGGAAGCCAAATTTGACCAACAATGTAGATTTACATAAGACTGCAAATAGTGAATCAGTAGTAGTTGAAATGAAGACATTAAGAATGATAATGGTTATGATAACAATTATAATAATGATGAAAATAATAATAATAATAATGAAAACAATAATAATAATAATAATAATAAGGATAATATTAATAAGGATAATAGTAAGAAGAATAGTAATAGATGGCTTTTATAATGTGTCTAGACCCCATACGAGTATAGGCTCTAAACGTGGACAGAAACAATGAGTTCTATTACAATAAACTTAATCTGACGAAAACTAAAAGAGTCATGAAACAATGAGCTCCAAAATTATTATGCTGAGTGATGGTTGATAATGAAATATTGTGCACAAGTTAAGGATTATCATCCTATATAAAAGAGATTATGCTAGTATAATTGTGTAACTTTCTGAAGCAGCTTATTATGAGTTGCTCTCATGCGTAACAAGAGGGGCATAACATTTGAATAGGGTGAAGTGAGTGTTTTAATAAGGGATTGATATATGTCAATTTAGAGTTCATCTTTCTCAAACTATTAGACATACATACAATATGCTCTTGTGCAAACATTCGCATGCGGACACATTCGCACATAAACATTATTCAGTTTCAAATTGTTATGTAGGTTACTACATACACTTATCACCAAAGGTGCTTTGAGCCGATGTTCAAGCATTATGGGATAACTAGTTTTCGTCTTCTCAACAATCAAAATGAAAGCAGGTTAATCGACTTCCAAATTTGATGTTATGCATTGTCTTTGATCATCACATTCTTTTCTCTCCCTTGTTATTTCAGGGAAAATATAATGTTTTGGGGGGTATTTTTGAAGGAGGCGGGAGAGGGGGGGGGGAGTTTTATTGGGCACCTTTGCTTGGGAAAGTGGCCTTTATTGAGAAAGAAGGGTATTTTAGTCTGGACAAAATACTTTTTAAGAGGCAGGGGCCAAGATGTCATGGGGAGTGAACAATGATATGATTTCTTAATGCCCTTCATGACCATGATGCCAGCTTGCTCTTGTTTTCACTTCATCCATCTCAATTCTTTGCCTGTTCTTTTCACTTCATCCATCTAAATTCTTTTCCAGCTGTATTCACTTCATCCATCTAAATTCTTTGCCTGTTCTTTTCACTTCATCCATCTTAATTCTTTTCCAGCTGTATTCACTTCATCCATCTCAATTCTTTGCCTGTTCTTTTCACTTCATCCATCTAAATTCTTTCCCAGTTTTGTTTTTTCTTCATCCATCTCAATTCTTTGCCAGTTGTTTCCACTTGACCCTTCTAAATTTGGTTTATTCTTCGAAGGGTTTTTCTGCATTAATTTTGTTGTTTCTGTCGTGGTTTGTGTTGCCAGGTGTCTGTCGAATTTGACCTGTGATACTATTATATTATGTTAACAATTTTGTTGCGTACTATTTTCTTGAGCTATGAATATGATATTATTATGTAGCTATGTTACGTAGAGTAGACAACGCTGTATATTATATACTTTCAGTTCCAATGTTATACACCTCTTGTTGCAAAGGTGCAATTATTCATGAATAGGGCACTGAACACTCCAGCCATACCAACTACAAAACTGCCATACAAACCTGTCTTATGTCCGTACCGTGTCTGTCATGTCTGTACGAGTACAACTTTTTTTGCTGCTGATACTGATACAGTGTGTTTCAATTGCTTGGAAAAAATGATATTGATGATGTTAGGATAATTAAATTATATTGTCTTTGTGGATTTGGTCTCATTTGTATATTTTAATTCTTGTCCCTACAAGAGTATATTATGAGAGAGGAGTATGTTAGCAGGTAAAACATTGTATTATTACTTTGTCATAGGTCTCTGTTTAAAATATTAGTTCTTAGTTAAATCTTAGGTCTTTTTACAGGTTGTTGTAAAGAATTCTGTCGGGTCAGCATTCTTCCTCATCACAGCTAATCAATCAATACTCAAGGGCCCCAGGCCATTTACTTTTACTCCCAGTTTCCTTATAGCTGGAGTGTAAATCCAAGGGTTAAAATTAAAGTTCATTGGTGTCTCAGCCGATAAAGACATTTACTCCACCACTATCCTAGTGGCTCTGCTTCTATTTCTCTTCTTTTAGCTAGAACTGTCACTTTACTTTTTCTAACGCTCTCTTTTCCACACACACACACACACAACACACAACACACACACACACACACACTCACACACGCTGTTTTTTTGTACTTTGTTAGATGGTCTTGGCTCTGCCTGTTGTGCTTTTGTCTCCGCGTTTATTTGTGGGAGATGATATGTTTTTTTCCTTGTTAACCGTCTCTATGTGAAATGTCTGCGAGAGGTGATATTTTTTTCCTCAGTAAATCATCTCTCTGGGATTTGTCTCTTGCAGGGTCAAAGCCAACCTGCTTTTGTAACTCATTCATCATCTTACTTTCCTTTTAGGCACCTCTATGACCCTAGTGTGTCTTGGTGCCCTAAAATCAACAACAAACAACAACAAATCAATACAATATCAAAAGTAATGATTGTAATGGAAAAAAAATTCAGTCGAAAATTAACACTACATATGGTGCCCCACAAACATTCACATAACTACATGTCATGACAGATTGTTGAGGATGTGTCTTCTTTAGCTCATATAATTTGTCTGGATGCGAGAGTATGTGGGTGTGTCTTGGCTAAGTATATTATTATGCGTCAATGTGTGTATGTTAAGACATACAGTCTGCATGAAGGTCATATATTTCTTTTCCAAAGAACAAAAATAAGAATGGGATGACTGACACTGACACAATATCAACCTTTCCCAACCTATAGTCATTTATGTGTGTTGTCTGTTGTATGATTTCTTCAGGACAAGCTGGAAGAAGGAAGCTAGTGGGAGTACGGCTGGGGTTGTCTAAGTTGTTACTTTATTTTAGCTATTATGAGACATTCTCATATAATTGAACCCCTGTGGTAAATGTGTTTTTGAGGACTTGTATACAAACATTCAGTCGATTTGAGTACAGCATTGATCGCGACCAAATTTCGCCCTGTCTACTCTACAGAGGATCGTGATGTGCAACTGGATGTTGGTATTTTGACTCTTTGTGTTGCTGTCAATGCTTGATGAGTCTTCAGAAAAATGGCATGTGTATAGCACAGGACTATTGATTGGAATGGAAGCCTTGTGTATAAGTAGGTTGTTTTATAATTGATACTACATTTGGAATGAAAATATGATTTTTATGGTTTTTTTCTAACAAAAGTGCCTGATACTGATATCAATAAATGGCATAATATAAAGGAAAAAGCAGAAAATTGGATGGAAGTTGAAAGCAAGGAATTGGATCAGTGAGAGATTTGACAATAAATGGGAAATAAATTTTACTTTTCAAAAGGTATAAAAGTTCTATATATTGTTGCAAGACTGAAACTTTACACAAGAAGGGCGAATGAAATAAAACCCTAGTGTAAATTGTCAACGCTTTCTTTAGCTAAACCAGCAGTACACGGCTATTTGGGGAGGGTAAGAAGCCTATTGTTTTTGTTAGTTCTTAGTTAATCTTTTTTTCCCTCCAAATGTTATTATTATGTGAGTGTGATACTGTTCCCCCCCCCCCCCCACCACCAATTTCTACATTTCTGTAGACTTTTTCTGTCATGTGTGCCCCCACCCCAAAAGCTCAGCAGCCAACCTCTCCTGAAGTGGAGAGCAATTTTTCAATGCAGAAACAGTAAATCTGCTCCTACAGCTTTGGTTTAAGTTTAACACTGGCTCAATAAAATATAAAGATGTGATGTAATAAAAAATTAATTATCTTGTTTTTGTTTTTCTCTATTCAAAACTCTAATCATGTTCCTCTGTTATTTACTGTTTTTTTCACATTTTGACAATTGGAGGAGAAAAAAAAAAATTAGTGAAGAATAATTAGAACATGGTTTGTTTATCTCTTTAAAATTCCACTTTGCTTTATTTTTCATGTTACCTACAATAATGTTCAAAGAGTTTTGGTTTTACACTTACATTTTCTTTTCTTCAATGAAACTCAGCAACAGAGCCGCTATTTTTTCATACCCTGTGTCTATACTTGGTTGTTCCGGGTTTCTTTTTTTTGCTCAAATTTCTTATGTATTCAATTTGCTTCAGACATTCCTCTGACTATCCTATGGATATAAATGTTTCCCTCTCTAATAATGGATGACTTGCAGAGAGTGCTTTCTGTTTCTAGTGTGTTATATTTTCTTAGTCAGGGTTTTGAAGATGTCAAATTTTTACAATGCATTTGAATGCTGTTTTTTTAGATTCAGATGTCAGTAATCATAGCAAGGAATGTGATGAACAATTGGAAATTTTGACTCACATGATAAAATAAGTTATACTTCTATTTCTCTTCTTTTACGCTAAAAGTCTTACTTTTTCCCCTTTTCTATGATGTCCTGTTTTTGTGGTCTTGTTTGCAACTCAATGGCCATTCCTTATTTCATGCCTTTTGGTACATAACTTTAGAGTCACAAATTAAACATTCTGCGGGTGGTTGGTGGGAGTCCCTGGTGGGCTCTTCTACTTCTGTTTCTTTTCTTTTACACTGAAGCTATCGTCT
>JBCIKM010114857.1:0-14202 GCA_039654465.1 Melibe viridis | reverse complement strand
TTTTTTTTTTTTTTTAACGAAAACAAAACTGTGCAGGTTTTGTGAGAGAAGAAGAAAAAAAGCTAAAGACAGAACAAACCACAAAGGAGATGCAATGACTCTGCTTGTGGCATAAAACTGTTGCAGAAAAACGGCATAGTGTCAAGTAAACCGTAAGTCACAACCATGAAGATTTTTAGACCAATTATCCAGTCTCAAAGTATGGGGTCCTTACATGGATCATGTTCTGGAGGAAGTTCCCCATGGCCGCTCTTGGTGGTGACACGGGTGACGGTCCTGCGAGTGATCTGGGGATTTTCTTCACCCGGTCCAGGGTCTGTTGGGTCGGGCACTGTGTCAGTCCAAACACCCTGCCGGAGAAAGAGGTTACATAATGTCGTCAGGAGAGTCAAACTTTTTCTGTTTCTCAGAGGTACAAGACTTGAAGAGTAAATTATATACCAGCAAGTTTAGGATTTATAGACTGCATTAATGGGGCTGATGAGATCGGAGCTCAAAATTATCCAGGTAAATAAACCAGTATATATATATTGTTCCATGAGCATGAGGGTTGAACAGCTGTATGTTGCACTGGAATGAGAAAGACAGAATCTGAAGGTCTAAAAGACTGACAATTGCCTTACTTCTAGCCCTAGTGCATCCTTCCTGAGCCCTAAACACCCACCTGGACTGTGTGGATTCCTGTGTCTGGGTCTGTGCCGGATTTCAACACCACTGATCTCTGACCTTGACCTGGTTCTGGAGGGGCTGCCCCACGAGTGACCACTGACAAATCTGGTGCATAGCCACCCCGATCTCGACCACCACCACCACGAGGTTTCTTCGAGCTGCCACCACTGTCCCTATGGTGGGGTTTCCCAAAAGGATTCCTGTATTTGTCTGGAGAGGAGGAAGATCTGTCCGGGGAAACTGTCTCTTCAACAGCAAAGGCTGTCCGACGATTGCCATCAGATGTAGGAGTGTTCTGGACCACCCAGGCTCCCTGAGCCGCTGGCTGACCGGCGACGCCCCCTGGTGGCATGGTCTGGTAGGCGTATGCATATGTCTGAGATCCTGGAACTCCTGGAGCAAAAGCTCCCGAAGGAATTAGCCCATAAGGCATAAAACCTCCAGGGAACTGGGGCTGCATTTGGTGATGGTAACCCATCCCTGCCCCAGGGTAATTTATATCTGAGATGGGTTCGTTGAATATTGGCTCAAAGGCTTCTGGGGGCATAGCCATTGGGTCAGGATGTTTGCCTCCCTCTGGAGTCTTGTGCTTAGATTTTGGGGATTTGGATCCAGGTTTGTTCTTGCGCAAACTTCCAACAGGTGACCCCCCAAGGTCATCCTCCACACTAGCACGAACAGCTGCATTGACATGCACGGGGCTGGTGATTGTGTCCGTGTCCGGCTGGCTTTGTAGGTCCATGGACTTGTAACGTGCCAGATGAGGGGATTTCTTCACATCCTCCTCCTCCTCTGGTACCGACTGGTTCCGTCTTCTGGACTTAGGTGAAATAGTCTTGCCATCGTCATCTTCTGATATTGGCCGTTTCTGGAGAGTTGCATCGTCGATGTCTGTCTCCCCAGTGTTAGAATCTGAATCAAACACGTCATCAATTAGAGTTTCCTTTTTCTCCCGTTTTGGACTCGCCTTCTTCTCAGCAAACTTGTTGTGAAGGTCATGCCAATCATCAGGCTCTTCTTGGAAAGGTCTCCTGTTAATCATGCCATTGGTATACTTGTCTCTACTCTCTCCTTGTCTCTGAGCATATCCTTGAGGTGGTGGTCGGTTTGTATAAAGGTTGTGCTCTGCTGTTCCCATGCCCATATCATTGCGTGGAACTCCTCGCTGGAAGTATCTAGGTTGATACTCATGGTTCATGCCAGCAGTATTGGAATTCCACACAGGCTGTTGCTGAAAGATAAAAAGCACCATATTGAATTTTACTTTTGAGTTATGATAATAATAATAACAAGAAGAAGAAATTTAAGACTTTCAAAATATTTATTCCATACTTAAAGGATTATAATGTTCACTAGATGTTATCAAGAATTTCTTCAATTGAGGTATGTTAATACTCTGCTAACTTGTTCAATAAGTCAAATTTACTTTTTTGGATGTACTTGTAGAGGACTTTGATACCTCAGTAGAAAGCTGATATAACTGATCATCATTGCCATATACTCGTAATTATCATGATATTGTTCACTTTTACTTCCTTTTTCTCTTTTTGTATTAGCTGCTATTCTATAATCAATTTTTTTTTTTTTTTGTTTTTTTATATCACGCTTCACCAATCATAATATACTCACATTCAGGACCAGAGTTGGTGGCTTATACTTCTCCTCTGTCAAGCCAGAATTGACATGGTTTGCTGGCAGTGGCTTTTCCGAGCTTGTGGCAAACCTGTCTCCAAAACCTGAAACTGTTGGGGAGGATTTTAAGAGACAAAAAAAAAATTTTTAAAATACAAATCATACAGTGTTTAAATATGGAACTTTTAAGAGTTAGAAAATATTTAAAAACTTGCATTAATTTGTGCTTCTCTTTATCTTTGTCAGCACCAGACGCCAAATTTATCTCACACCTGAGAATGGTGAGGTTCAGAGAGTAAAGTGCCTCACTAAGAGGCACAAAGACAATTAATGGTTGAGGCTAAAGACGAATAGCAGAGCAGAAGACCATTTTTGCCCCATATGTTTTTGGTCTCTCCTTGTCAGGAACTAGTTCTGCTACTTGTCATTGCTTCATTTTGTTTGTGTGTGTTCAAAGTTGAGTTCAATAAACAGTAATCCACCCAAATCTTCACGAAGTGCTAGCCTCTCAAAGACTTTGTTCCTCTAATGTGAGGCAATACATAAATAGCATCATATATCTGTGTTAAGAAGAGTGGCGATTCAGAATCATATAGATAAAAGAAGACAATGATGGGAAACAGTGCATAAAAATATATCCATCACCATTTAAATCTCAATAACTTCAAATTTTTGTGAAGTTCAATCAAATCCTGATATCCACAAGAAAGTCTGAAACAAAAAAAACCACACAAAAAAAACGACCATGACCAAATAAAAAGTTTAAAAAAAAACAAAAAAAAACAACAAACCTGGTCAAACTGCTTTACTCGGATAGGAGATTTATGTTTGAGAGGACCTCTCATGCATCTGGACAATGCTTTTTTATACATATATCCATCAAAGAAGCAATTCATTTACTTGCTTTCATATCATGTATTGCAGAATTTTGGTGTTTTTGTTCAAATCTTCTGCGCTTTTTCAGAGGATTTTTTGGTAACACCCTAATCGGCTGCCCAGCTTTTGGTAACATTCTGTCAGCTACAGGGAGTCACCAATCAGAGACCATGAAATAATCTTGTGCCTAGAAGCCTCGGCCAAAGACAGAATGAGTTAATCTTGCATCTAGAACTAGAAGCCTTGACCAAAGACGGAATTGAGTTAATCTTGTGAAACCAAATACCAAATTTAGGAGGACGGCCACATAAAAATCCCATAGGCTCCATAATTCATTCCTCATACACACGAGGACAAAAGTAGCGGATAGCTAAATGAACGCTCGCCTTCCTTGTATGTAACATACAGGTAACGGGTGCTGAAGCAGACTCCCCATTTGAATCCTTCTCTGGGCGACTTCCAACCTTTCAGGGTCTGCTTGTTTGGTATCTTTCTATGGCTTTGACTAATTACAGGATGGCACTGTACCAGCTTGGGCTACAAATACCCCATTTCAAAATTCATATATTTCTCAAAAAAAGCTGTCACACCAAAGTGCAACATCGCATGCAAAGGAGAGAATATAAAACAAGTGGACACGTTGAAGTATCTTTGTTGTACCATAACACGCCAAAAGTGATTTTGAAATCAGGAAAAGAATTAGTATGTCCAAATCAACATTCAACAACATAAAATGCATCTTCACAAATAAAAGTATTCACCTAACAACCAAGATCAAGACCTTGAAGGCATATGTATGGTCTATCCTTTTATACGGGTGTGGATGCTGGACATTGACCAAGGACACGGAACGCCGCTTGGATGCAGCCGAGGTATATTTCATTAGGAGAATCCTGAAGGTGTCATGGACAGAGAGAAAAACTAAAGAAGTTATGCACATGGCTGGATACAGCAGATCACTTCTCCATACAATTCACGAGAGACAGCTAAAGTTCTTTGGACACATCATGAGAACAGATAGTTTATAAAAATGCCTTATGCTAGGAAAGATCTTGGGCAAGAAAAGCAGAGGAAGACAGCGCACAAAGTTCACAGACAACCTCAACAAAATCACTGTGAACCATAACATGAACACAACCATTGATCTAATTGGAAGAACTGAATTCAGAAAGGACTGGAGGACCATGGTCGCCGATGTCTGGAAGAACGGACCTGGCACATGATGATGATGATGATGATGTTTCTTGGACAACCCTGTCTTTTCATGCACCAGAGATGTCAACCTAGTAATTCAAATATGTCTATTTTCTGGGGGAGTTTTCCTGTTACACCTGCTACCTGTCGCTCACTTATTGATTGCCTGTCCACCAGAGTAACATTGTAAGTTGTCATAAGATGCGACAAGTCATGCAAGTTGCTGATTTATTGCCGCATTTGTGACACTTACAGGCCATTGAAATGGCTTGACTGCAGAAGTTGAGCACCTTTTTCCAGACTTTTCAAGACTGATTTTTCCCGTTTTTTTCTCCAAAATCAAATTCCCAACTTTCAAGAATTCCTGACCTAGTGGGGACCTTGAAAGAATCTTTCATATGGACTGGGCAACAGATGTGATAGTATTGACCCTCCTTTTTTATAATACGGAGAACAGTATGAATATTTTAATACTAAATAATGAGTTTAGGAACAATGCTCTGAGAAACGATATCGATTTCCAAGTATGCAAAACAATACCAACTGAATTAACTGTTAATAAACGAGATATTTGAACGAGCTCCACACCGATTTTTGTGATGCGTGATCACTGACTCAGAAGAATATAAAAAATCAATATTATGTCCCCTGTGATCATATTTTTGTATTTGCATCAAAAACTATAAAATTCGTATTTTTCATACTGGTTGGCATCTCTGATGCACTTGGGTAGGTGAAGAGCTTCATTGTATTTTATTTTTGACACCATTCTTCTGTCTTCTCGTGATGTAGCACAAGAATCCAAGGGATTTCGTGGATCAACAGGGTTATTATGGCAGCTCTGTTTTTAACCATTTTCCACAATTGCCATTCATTCTATTCCTCATTCCTTACTTCTTCCTGTGCAGCAGCACCAGCACAGCAGGATGATGACCCCAATGACCACCATACACCCGAAGGTGATCCCAATGATGGCCCCAATGGACAGCTTGTCGTTGCTTTCATCTGAGGTCATCACGCTGCGATCCTCTGGGGGAAAAAAGGGTTGGAAAAAGAAAATGCATGAGGGGAATGAAACTTTAATAGTCTCTAAAAGTGTAAAACAAAATATATTATACTATTCATAAAAAAAACAAAAAACAAACAAAAAAAAACAAAACAATTTGTTTAATGTATAAAAATATGTAAATAATATGATGGATTACTAATTATTAAGTGTTGTCGGATTTATTGATAATGTTAAAAGAAATAAAATTTGTACCTTGATTAACTACTCCTTATACTGGGTGCGTGATAAAAAACGCCCAAAAGCAGAGCACTCAAAAACTGTTTTATAATCAACACTTTTTAACAAAATTTGGCAAGGATCTACGATTAACATCTTAATTTTACATGTGCAAAGTTTCAGTGTACTGTGGTTGTAGACAAGTGAGATATAACGTTTTGAATAAGACTACTCAAAAATGCCCATATCTCATAGACTTTTAGTTAATATTAAAAAAAAAAAAAAAGGTCTGAGACAAAATAGAAAAACAAACAAACAAAAAACCATGAGATTCTCAGTCTGAAAAGCCGTCACAAGGAATAGGATGATTTTTTTCAGTTTTGCGCCAATAATAGACAACATCAAATGATTTGTGAAGCGAACATTTTAGCCAATGAAAAATAATCACCTCTAAAGGATAACCAAAACAGCGTTACATTGAGCAGTAACCATTTAAACACACACTAGGCTACACAACACAACTCACTCCATGGCTTGATAAGCAGTGTAAATTCATACTCTGTGTTGTACAGCGTATTAGGCCGAGACAGTCTGATGGTAACTTCGTTGGTGTTGGAGTAGATGACACTGGGTGGCTTCCCGCAGGACATGGATTTCTGGGAAAAAATTTAATGAGGATTAAAAAAAAAAAAATCAAGAAAAGTAGCTGTGGCTACAGTAGAGTAGTCTCTTGCAGTTACACTACAATAGGCTTGTAGCCATATTGAAAACAAATTGCCGCTACTTTTACTTAAGAAGTTCACTCAAAATTGTTTTGTTAAATCTACTTGAGTGCCTGTTGAAGTGGAAAAGATTGATACAACAAGCAAAAATTTATGCTGCACTCTTTGGCTACAAGCGGAGTTGATAATAATATATGTATCATTCAGATCAAAATTTGTTTAGTATTGATTAAAAAACTAAAAAACACATAAAGATATTGCGTCAGCCCCTTTCAATTTCATCTCACATAAGAGTGACCTTGTCGAGTTAAAAAGTGACAAGCCGTCTAAATTGTATGAAGATCAGTTCTGTATCTCTTACCAGATATTCTCCAACACTTTTGCGGCCACTGTACAGATTGAGAACAATCTGGCAATCTTTGATGTTCAATGATTCCACATCTATCTGGAGTTTGTTGCTCCCATCATCCCGTGTGTAGCTTGAACGTAGGTAGATGACGCACTCTAGCAAGGGGTTGGATGGCGCGTTCAAACTGCGCCCATATATCTTCACACCATTATCGTACACATTGACTGTTCGACCACAGTCTGAATTTTTATCCATGTAGTCTGTGGACAAAGATGGAAACATTCATCACACATCATTCTATCACAGGTTTCAATGGAAGACAAACTTTTTTCCATCAAATTCAATAAATTTAAAAAATAAAATAAAAAAGAGTTTCTTTCGACAGACAACAAAAGTGAATATTTTGTGTGGCATGACAGTTGAGCTGGTATCAAATAAGACTTCAATAAAGGAGGACATGGACTGAAACAATCATATTTTCAAACACTGTAGCATCGCCTTGGCTATCATAGTTTTTCTTTCCAGCAGAAGAGTCCATAGAAATAAAAAGTATTTTATATTTGTAATTTCAGCATTTCAGTATTGTTTTTACTTGAATTTAAAATTGGAATTTCTTAAAATTGGACTTCAGAGTTTAGATAAAATATCTGACAACTGTAACCTTGCAAGTTTCTCACAATATTGCAAGCTCTAACCTCGTTAGTTAATATATCGTCATAAAGAACTAAAAGCTTGAGAAGACTTGGCGGAACTTACAAGCTCCAAACTTGTAACTTACCATTTCATTTTACACAAATGAATTCAGGACTAAAGGAAAATATTGAAGCATAGTGACTAAACTGTAGACAATGCCCGAATATAACTAATTTTCATTGGTTGGTCAAAACAGCAAAAGATTTATAAAGACACAACGTTAGGGGTTTCCACATCTTTCAAACGTAATAATTGTCTTCAAACCTGAATCGGTGAAATAAAAAAGACTTTTTAAAGCTAATCAGTTCATGATCAGACTACAGTGGGGTAAGCATACCCTTACACCATGATGAAATGACTCGAAACTAGAGTTCATTTCCTCACAATCCTGAAAAAGAACACCATTCCCTTACATGAGGTGGCATACGCTCTTTCACAGCAGGCCAGAAGAACAATGGCTACGAAATGTCTGGACAATCCCATGATGCCAGTCTTGTCTTTCTTCTGGTCAGTGTTACGTCAATATGCCGCCATTCTTTATTTTTTCACCCAGTTCAGGCTATTTTCGAAAGAAATCTAAGGAGGAAAAGAGGTAAAACAGCTAAATGTCAATTGTTCAAAATCAGTTACTCTCTGAACATGGATGAAAAATCCAATTCGTTCTCTAGTGAATCAAATAATACAGAAGTAATTGTGATTGTTTTCGTAAATAGCAATTGAAAATCTTTTGATGTCTTAATTTGTTACCATGTTTTCAAGCTATTACTAAGCATTAGAGAAAAAAGTGTGTTCTGAATCACCACTCTTACCCGAGATATAACTCCCAAAAAGTTAACAAAGTTTGGTGGTAGTATTGAAATAATATTTTGTGGATGTGAATGGAACATAACAAAAACAAAAACTTAAGTGGATATGACAAGTTTTTGGGGGGTTTTGTTGTTTTTTATATATATATTTTTTTTTTTTTTGGTTGGTTGTTTTTTTGTTTTTTTTGTGGTTGTGTTCTTTTTTTTAGAAGGGGGAGGGGGGGGGGGTGTTGAGTAATAGAGCACCATCGGGGGGGGTGGGGGGGGAGAGTTGGAGTAAGTAAGAGATAATTTCCCTATTTTTTGAGGTCGAAAAAACAATGTATTAATTGTCCATTCGGACTCAATTGTCTGTCAGGACTTATGTCCCAACTGTCACCAGCTCACTTCGGTCACCAGTCATTCAAAGTATGCCGATTGTGACTCAAACCCATATCTCCTCCCGTACACCTACCATTTATATTTTGATACATTTTTTACCAATTTAATTTCAGTTATATAAGTAACATTCTTCAGTGTATCAATTTCTCTCTCAAACTTTTGAAAAAAAAAGCGTGAAACATTAAACACGTAAATTGACAATACCTGTATTTTTACCTGTCCAGGTGACACGGAAAATCGAAACACTGACTGACCTACTTACGAGCAGGAGTAAAATCCGATAAAATTTGGAAGTATATATAATGCTTACACATATCTTTTTTATCGCTATTAGAGACAATATGTTATTTTAAAAGTCTAAATAATCAATTTTATTTAAATGTTAATTCTTACTTTAGTCCAAATAAATCATTTTTAAAACTAACTGTTTTATCGATTGTACTTATCTTGTTCAATGGTTAACTTCCGGGTCAGAAGTCGTCTCTCAGCTTTGTTTACAGTTCTAAACTTTTACCACTTCCTACTTCTTGTATCCTGTACCTGAAATTAGAAAAACTCGTAAATATCAGAGCGTGAAATTACGATCACAAAAGGCACACTCTGCACGAAGGAGAAAGATAAGTAGGGAGTGTATGAGTAATTGCCCTGTGACAAATACTTTCTGAGATTTGTTATATGTCAAGACTAAGTCTTGAAGCAACTATGAGAAGATTTTTGATCATTTTAACGTCTTTCTTGGTTCTCTGGTGTTACCACGGTAAGTGGTGAAGTTAAAGCCATTTATTGATAAGAGGTGAAATTTTATGCCACATTTCCATTCATACTTACGATGAACGTTTTTTCTCTTGGAGTGATCCCTCAGGAAATTTCCTTGTATGATAAGATCCCTCTGGGATTATGGTTGGCCAAAAGTGTGGAATCTTATTGATCTGGGTTCATTTTAAAGCATCTTGTAACAAAGTCCATCTCAAAACATCACACATACATTCCAAAAGAAAGGTTGTATGTACATTTCAAGGTTTCCAATTCTCACCGGTCTGCTTTACAATGGGAATTTAAAGAAAAGAAAGGAAAAGATAAAGATAAGTACTGCTACTAATTCCCTACCCATCAGGAAGTTAATTATGACTAATTAAAATATAAGTGGCTATTCGTCCACCTTCTAACAATGTTTCAAGGGCTCTTTTTAAGGAGCTTCACTCAAGCTCTTTTGGGACAAATATAGATATATTGAACTGTATTGAAAGTCTTTAGGGTTTCTTTTCAGAATGGCCTGATTTAACATATTCCAGAAAAGGGCTCATATATACTTAGGCCAGTTACTTAACCGATTGATCCCTTTCCTCTCATTTAAGCTACCCACTCCACCATCTTCCCATCACAAACACAAGCAATCACACATACTGTCATATACACAAACACACACACACATATTTACTGCTCAAAAAAGCCATCTGACTCTGAAAGGTATACTGACATTGTTCCATTAAAATATCTTTTATCCTTCTTAGGAACGAGAGCTGACTGCACCAAAGATTCCGCGGAAGTCTTTGACATCATCAACCCTGACAACTATGATAGGTGGGTATATGACAAATGAAACGATCTTTGTGTGTCGATGGCTCAGTGGTTAACACAACTCGCTACATGCAAGAGTCAAGCAATCACGTTCATGGCCAGTGTTTGGAGTGTTGATGCTTAGGGTCACTTTCCAGATCAGCTGCCCCATATAGCCTCTGGCCATTGACGTTGTGCCCTTGGGTAAGGCACTTTACCACACTTACCTCATCCTATCGGAGATGGGTGTAAAGCTCGGAAGTCCCCCTGGTTGTTGATAGACAATCTTATCTCTGTCCGAAATATTGTAAAGCGCCTATCAGGCTGATTGTCTCGTCATGTGTTCCATTTTGGTCATCTGCCAGGGATATGGTATTGTAAAGTGCTTAGAGCATGGTGATTCCCAAGGATAAGATTTAATTTTGTGTGATTGTCAATTCTTCTGTGCTGGGTTTTTGAAAATAACATATGCACACTGAATTCTTGTTGTCTTCCCGAGATTATCATCTCTCAATTTAGTTCCTTTTGGTATACTTTCCAGAAACTTCTCATCCATCACATCTGTTGGCAAAAGGCCTCTAGGCTTTAAAAATGATATCTGGTACTTCAACACTCCTGGCGAAGCGAACCCCTGTGTCAAGGTCACTGGAGCCCTTGGCAGACGCGTTGAAATCAGGGTGAGGATTTTATAATGTCACTGCATGTGTGTGTCTTTTCTATTCGTGTAGTAGAACAGCAAAAAATAAAACACTCACACTGGATACAAAGTACTAGATAACTTTATATGTATAAAAATGCTACCATACAAATCTAATATAGGAAGGTCTGCTATGTTCGTAGCAAAGAAATGTAAAATATAAAGCACAAACACCACACACTCAAAATGGTACAAAATAAGGCACAGTTCAACCAGAAGGAAATACTACATTGCTAACTAATATACATTATATTGTGACAGAGAAGGAGGGGTGTTTAGTTAAAAGGAGAGTCTCAAGTTGTTTTTGAAACTATGAATACAGTTCAAAGACTGAAAATTTTAAGGCCCTATTTTCCAAAAAAATCCAAAAAACTCCTCTATCTCCAAAATGCTTTAGATTTGTTTTGGGAATTTGCAACAGATGGTCATCATAACATCTTAATTGCCGAATGGGGTAGTGCCGAAGTCAGCGTAGAAGAACACCTCGGGTAGTGCGGAACGAATAAATTAATAATTTCTTTATCGTAGTGTTTTGACAGTCATGTTTCTTTGTTGAGAGAGTGATAGTTTTTCAAAGTGTGATATTATTATGAAGTTATACAAACAAGATTTTTATTCTATGTATTTGGGGTTTTTTCGCAGGTGGAGACAGTTCCTGAGAGCAGACTGTGGTAATGGTTTTTGTTTGCTTGTTTTTTGTTTTTTTAAATAGAAATGGGTTTCCACTCATGCCATGACTCCCTGGTTAGTAATAATGATGATAATAATAATAATAACCATGATAATAATAGTAATAATAGTAATAGTCATAACAATAATATTAATCGTTATAGTCATAACAATAATAATGATAGTGATAATAATAACAATAGTATTAATACTATTAATAATAGCAATAATAATAAAAGTGATAATCATAGCAATGATAATGATAGTGATAATAATAACAGGAATAATAATAATAATAGTGATAATAATAACAACAATAATAATAATAATAGTGATAATGAAAACAACAATAATAATAGTGATAATAATCACAAAAATAATAATAATAATAATTATAATAATAACAGTAACAACATTATTAATAGTAATAATAATAACAATAATAATAATAACAACAACAATAAATATAACAATAGTAATAATAATGATAATAATAATAATAATAATAATAATAACAATAATAGTAATAATAATAACAATAATAATAACAATAATAATAATGATACTAATAATAATAATAGGAACAATCAATGATAACAATAATAATGATAACAACAAAAATGATAACAATAATAATGAGCCAATAATATCCAACTGAAGCTATCGTCTTACTTTTTCCCCGTTTCTGTGATGTCCTGGTTTTGTTGTCTTGTTTGCAGCTTAATGCTCATCCTTTATTTCACGCCTTTTGGTACATGACATGAGGAGGTGTTGGTAAGAGGGCAAGGTTTGGGCTTTCACTTTTAAAATTAACACAAACAAAAAAGCAGATTGACTTTTACTTTTTTGCTATTTTATTTAGATGCTGACCAAAGTACAATTCCTTTTTTACCTACATTTTATGCCTCTTGACGGAGGCTATAATGGCATTAATTATCAATACAGTATACGTAAAAAAAATATATTAAAGAAATCCTGTGTAGACAGCATATTAATGTGCTAGCTTGCCAGTGGCTTCCTTGCTCGCCACCTTTGTACTTGCCAAGTGTTAAGAAGCAAAGCTTCCTGTATAAACTGCTTGATGGACGAGATGACTATACGTGATTTATACTGTGTAATTGTCTTGTCTTGTGATAATTGAGCTATCGGAATCTGATGAAGAATTGTACACAACAATAAATATACATCCAAGAAAAAGACAGCTGACAACCTAAGCGTTCCGCTGTTCAAAATGTTGATTGCTTTCGATTCGTCAAATATTACACACGTTTATCTCACGTTTTGTAATGTAATTATATATTTATATCAAGTTTTGTAATGTTGTTCACAGTTATGTCAAGTTTTGTATTGTTATGTACATTTATATCAAATTTGTTTTGAAACCTGGGTGTTTTGCATGTTTTGTTTCCTCAGCGTAAAGCAAGAAGGTGTGGCCATTGGTTGTACAGACAGTAGTACGGTGGGTTGTTTCTGCTGCTGCTGCTCTTCCTCCCCCTCCTCCTCCACGCTCCTTCTTCTCTTCATTCCTTCCTCCTCCACCTCCTATTTATTATTTTCACTTTCTTGTTAATTAATATTATTATCATTTTTATCATCATTATAATTCCTTGTTATGTAAAACTGGTAATCATCTGCAGATCTAATAATTTCAAACTTTTCTTCATGTTTTCATCGGCTTGAAACTTCATACTTTAAAGATTAAGTTCTTATTTATCAAGCTTTTTCTTATTTTTTTTCTTAGTTGGAATTTTGAGCTTGCAACATGGTGGGAACAATTTTCTCTCTTTTTTTTTTTTTTTTTTAAACTTTTTCTCATGATCAGCTCTGATTACTATAAATATTATGGCCACCAAATATTAAATATATATTATCGTTATTTAGTTTTCAACCCTGTGGAATACCTACCACTAACAGTTCTGATTTTCTATGTATGGAAAGCCGAAGTGTCATTAAGGGATCACAGTTTTGATTTGTCCATGATGTCATCAATCTAAAAGGTTTAAAAAAGAAACAAAAAAATATTCTATCTTTTCCCTATTCTGTGCTCTTGTTTAGGGACAGATGTATTCTTGCAGACACTCCACTGACGACCTGGTGTATATAGAGTTCTACTGCGACAGCGAATGTGCTGAGGGCAATGTGCAATTCTGGTACAGGATCGTTGTTGGTCCCAGTCTCGGTGGGTGGTACCAGCATTTTTGACAGCAAACGATAATGACTAGTTAATTGAAAAATAAGTAAAAGATGAGATAATACATATTATGGGTTGAGAGACAAATTGTTTTAAAATTCAAAATTCACATTTTTAGAAAATCGTGTTCGAAATGTTAAGCTCTAAAGCGAACTCAGTGTGTAACAATAATATTCCACCAAGCAAATCCGAGAAACGGGAAGTTATTTGACAGTTAAAGTGATTTAAATTATTGTTCAATGACGGTCCAAGATTTGTGAATAACTCATTTTTCAGGTTTTTGCATTTACAATAATATGCCTCTAAACCGACAATATGATTGCCTGTCTCATGATTAGCACATTTGTTTTATAGTATAAATGCAGATGAGCTTTCACAGTAGGTACCTACTATCATAATGTACATACAAGTATATTATGTCCTCTTTTATCTCTTTTCTTCTCTCATCCTTTTTCTCCATGTGTTTTCTTTCTCTCTCTCTCTCTCTCTCTCTCTCTCTCTCTCTCTCTCTCTCTCTCTCTCTCTCTCTCTCTCTCTCTCT
>JBCIKM010114746.1:0-14202 GCA_039654465.1 Melibe viridis | reverse complement strand
GAGAGAGAGAGAGAGAGAAAGAGAGAGAGAGAGAGAGAGAGAGAGAGAGAGAGAGAGAGAGAGAGAGAGAGAGAGGTCACAGTACAAATTTGAGGAAGCCAACGGAATGAAAAAAACTTTTAAATGAAGCAAAAGTGAGAAAATAAATTAAAGACATTCCATCATTAACTAGATAGGACCATGATACATAACATAACGCATTTGAATACAACTTATAATGTGAGATGTTTCACCAATTAGAAAGTAGGACTCAGAACAAGAAAATACAACGTATAGGTTACACCCAACTTCATGCCTTTAACATGAGAAGATAAAATAAAAAGTTCATGCCCACAGAATGAGTTATTTGATATGTTATTTAACCTCCACTCAACTTCCTATTGTTTGAACACTTCATGGGGGGAAGTATTCAAAACAGATTGATGGCTCGCTAGACATATAGATAGCTAGCTAGAAAGATGGATGAATAAAAAGAAAGAAAGATAGGTAGGTAGGTAGGTGGGTAGATAAGGTCGATTAAGATAGGATAGGATAGTATGGATAGAGTGAGAGGAAAAGATGGATGGATAGTTAGGATGGATAGGATATGATGGATAGGATAGGAAAATAGGATAGGACAGGATAAATAACATAGATAGATAGATAGATAGATAGATATAACAAAAAAAAAAAAAAAGCATCCAAAATGCCAAAAATATTATTCACTATTCAGTAAAAGAGAATGGCCTTTACACCAATCAGTCTTGAAGATTGGAGATAAAACTTAATAAAACATAAATATACAATCAATAATCTAATCGTTTCTGAAGTAAAATCAAGAGAATACATGGATGGCAAATTCAAGAGCATTTGAAGCAATCATGCATTATTTTCAGTGCAAAGGGTGAAGTACAGTACAAAACATTTTTCAATTTTGTCAAAATCAAAACGAATAAAATTTAAGATTCAATGGATCAGTATTGTGCTGGCTAACTTGGGAGGCCTTAGGGATTGTCTGAGTGTCGGTCAACACTTGATAAACGAGCTGAATAGTTGGTCTACCTGCGAGCCCAATCTATGCCTTTTGTATACTTCACTTGGAAAACACTGGTGCTCATTTGACATTTGACAATCTATGTATATGGATTTATGTACTCTTACAATACACCTTTCCATAATAAAATACATTTTTGGAGACTGACAGTCACAGATTACAAAAAAGAAAAGAACAATAAAACAAACAAATTAATCTAACTTTGTAAAAAAAAATTTGTACTATTACTCAATGTAAAGGTTTGAATCCTAATGTATGACTAAAGTTTACTTTAATGCCAAATTAAAAAAATCCCAAAGAAGGCAAAACAAACCAGCAACAACAAAAAAACCCACAAACAATCTGCATCTGTCCCATGGAAACAAAGAGCATGATTGTCACTTTTCCTGATTAACATCAATGCCACATAGATAGCAAATGTAGATAATGCTCCTTATTAAATTGATTGAAACCTGTCTCAATGGAAAAGATTTTATTTAATTAAATGAGTTTTGCTCTGTTCTCAAATCACCAAGGTGATTTTAACAAGAATTTACTTAGCCTCCTGAATGGGTCCCAACACCCACATCGAATCTGGGAAGCAACCTCAAATGCTGACAGTGATGTCAATCAAAGTTCATAGAAATCTGAATTTAGTTAATCAAACAATGGATAACGGTTCCAAACAATTAACTGGATGTGTTTTGTTTGTACTGGGGGAGTGCATTTTGAGCCAAAACAATCACTTCAGCTTGTGTGAACATTATATACGAGGAAAATGAGAATGAAAAGAAAAAGACATCACAACAGCCATGTAGGACAAAGTACATCTGGAATTCAATGTTAAGAAGCCATCACTTTTTTTTTCCCAACAAATCAATTTCTTCCAATCACTTAGGTGCGGTACAACGATAGAACATGATGGTGTCCAGTCATACGCGAGGGTGCACGAGACAACGGTAAAGTTGTAAGTTGACAGGTCACCTCATTCAGCATGGAAAGAGACACTGCAATTTGATTGGCTGTCATAACAAGAGTGTTGTCTGTCTTACTCCCGCCCAGATCTGACAAACTGGGCAAGTCATGTAACTCAAGATTCTATGAAAAGAAAACAATTGGTTGACATTATGGAAGTTGAGAGAAAAAAAAAAATTCTTCCCAAAAATGTAAACAGTTTAGAAATTTAATATCTGACATCACCTTGATTCAAACTGATTCGAAATTAGTTGAGATACAGAGACAATTAGATTTGATAAGGAGACAATGACTTGAATTTACTGCCTTTGTGCACCATAAAATGAGTTTATGATGTCAGACATAAAGAACATGAGTATGGATGGTATTTCAGGTTGGGCAGCGTTTAGAAGGGCAGATGAAGCAAAAATATTTTTGTCAAAACTTCAAAACTAAGCTGAAATTAGGATTGGAAACAGATGAAAAAAAGAGAAAATAATTTTCTTCATTCCAAACCTAACAAGTCTCATTTCAGTACAAATTATAATGTAGCACAAGAAAGAAAAAAAACAAAACAAATCACTATTCATGACAATCTAATTTCTGCTTAGTGTTTTTGTATGAATAAGAATTTTAGAGAATACTAAAATTCACTTTCCAAAAATATTTTCATGCGTAAATATATCTATTGGAACAACTAACCAGATAGATACTGAACATAAATCTTTTTCTTTCCCTGATCCTGACACAAAACCTGAGAAGTTGACCATTTGTGATATCGAAAGTGAGATGTTGTTGAAAAGCCTTATTTTGCTCTGAGGTTAGGAATACAATTTCTTTATCACAAGCTACAGTTCTATCACAATTTGCATGTTTTCCAGAAAAGAACAGAATGAAACAAAGCTGTATCTTTATACTTTTCCAATAAAAAATATTCCAAACTAAATCAAACACACGAAAACTGGAAATTATTTTCAGTTACTTTGCAACTTATCTTTGCTTAACCAATATATAGAAGAAAAAGCATGAAATGAAAAGATGGCTATTATAATATGGACAAACAGTCTAACAAGGAAAATAAAACATGGTCGGGACCGGATAATTCACGTAGCACTAGGGGTAAACAATCACAATTACAGTCCACATTATCAAACATATATAAACTAAAAATTTTTTACATACGTTGAGCCTTGTTGAGCCTTGGTCAATTGGCTTTAAAAAAAAAGACTTTTTTTTTTTTTTTTTTTTTTTTTAAACAATTACAGATTACATTAAACATAGAAAAAACTAACAAAAATTTTACAAACGTTGAGCCTTTGTCAATCTGCTCTAAAGAAGGCCATTTTTGATTGCAAAGCTTCAAAAAGAGCCTTTTAATTAATGTTATTGGCCCTAAAAATTGGCCTTTTTAAACTAAAAAATACACCACAAAGTGTGAATATAAATCTGGCCATGCCCTGGGCCATTGTTGAGTTGGTGGTTCCAAGAAGGTCAGTTTTTTTTGAGGGTCAGAAGCTGTTGGCGGTTGTGCCTGGTGGGCACTTCTACTTCTGGTTCTTATCTTTTACACTGAAGTTATTACTTTTTCCTCTTTTCTGTGATGTTCTGTTTTTCTGGTCTCATATGCAACTCAGTGGTCATCCCTTATTTCATACCTTTTGGCACAACTACATTTACAAGTTAAATGTACTGAGTACCTCGGTCTTTCTGAGCTGTTATGATTGATGGCCATTGCTTATTTTTGCAAGAAGAGATGATAATGTTTCTCATTGTGAATCATCTCTCAGTGGGGTCAATATGTATTTTGAGAGATGAAATTTGTTTATTAGTGTAAATCATCTCTCTGCTGTTTGTGGTTTGACGTTTTCCCTCTTTGAATTAAGACTATCATCTTGATTTCCTCTGGGCTCCTGTGACCTTCATGTGTCGTGGGGCCCCAAAACTTTCAATGAACAAACAAATTTTCGAGTGGCAAATCCATGATGATGTCCTTTATAGAGCTGTAGAGTATTTGTTTTCGGAGGGACATTGAAATGAAAGGACTCCATGACTAATTTCAAAAAATAGAATAAATTGAGACATTCCATTGATGCTGAAATGACAGTATAAAATTTAGGAGTGGTAGACTGTATTGTTAAATCATAGAGCTCAAAGGCAAGTGGGCATGTACAAACGAAAAGAAAAGTGAGGATTATATGGTTAAAACAGATGAAAATTTAGGGTAGAATTTATATCACATGAAAAGAAGATAGAGAGATTGTTTGGAGGTAAAAGATATAGTCTTAGAAATCATTATTTTTCCAGAAGAATATGACTTGAAATTAGAAGGGTCTGATTAAACCCTGAAAATAATTTTTCACACAGCTACTCCAAAATAATACACCGAAAAGAGTAAACTACAATTGAAAAAATAGAGTTTCAGTTTCATAGACTGAAAACAATCTAAAAATAGGTATAAAGCTGATCATAATAACTCATAAATGTAGTCTCCGCAACAATTGTCTGTACCCTCATAAAATGCATATATAAAGATGGGTTCATAACGTTTATGCTGTGCTTTGTGGGTATGGATTATACACATTATCCCCAAAATAAATCACTGCACTGCAAAGTTTTTGAAAATGGATAAGAATTGAATTGCACAATAAGTGATGAAAAATAGGCTATTCTATGTATCAACAGGAAAAAAAAAAAGATTCCTCGCAATTTTGTTTTCAAACGAAGCCAGTATAGCTTAGATAGCATACAAATATTGTAGCACCTACTTCAGGACATCTTTTTTACTCATGATGCATCCAGTAAGATTACAGTAGACAATACTTATAACGACATATTATGTTTTCTACAAAGAGATCTTCCCTAATTACTGGACAATTCCTTTTCTTGTTATCTCATTAATCATATTGAAATTAGATTCTATTGCATTATTCTATTCCATGTTTTTCCTTGATAAGACATATACATGGTAGTATTCTTTGGTGATTCCGTGTTCAGGTTGATAGTTGTAGATTGTCAACAATCTTGTTTAAGGTATACATTATCTTCTCTAGATAACTTTAGTTTTCAGATGGCAATTTTTTGAATTGGGGATCCTTATGGGTTTTTTTAAAAAATTCATGAAACTGAATGATTTAAAAAACAAAACAAAACAAAACTTATCGTGAAAAATGAAATTGAAAAAGACTACCTCCGTATTGTAATATGTAGCAAAATAAAAATAGGAAAAATACCAAAATACACCGGATGTACATTTAAATCCCAACCACCTGGACCAATAAGTCATTTTTAAAGGTGTCACAAAACCATTAGCCAGAAAATAAGAAGGGAGTTGATTTAAGTAAAAAAAATGATTGTTGGAGAAAAAAAACAAACAAACAAACAAAGAAGGAAACCCCCAGTCACCGGCAACTGTACAGGATCAAGCTGTGGGACGTGTTTGCTTATTTAGCAGCATAGATAAATGG
This sequence comes from Melibe viridis, assembly GCA_039654465.1. NCBI lineage: Eukaryota > Metazoa > Mollusca > Gastropoda > Nudibranchia > Dendronotidae > Melibe > Melibe viridis. The sequence goes on along the minus strand of JBCIKM010114746.1, from coordinate 8,772 downwards.
TAGTTATAATAGTTGAATGATTTGAGTCGCTACTTTTTGGACCCTTTGTGTAGGCGGTGTCAGGTAGAAGAGGATCACCTTTGTAACTCCATGGGATTTTGGTCCTGAATGCGGTGGTGCCGCCTCCGTGGACTCTTCCTCCTCCTCTTCAAGCGCAAACGAACTATTGATGTAGCCCCCTAATCGATAGCTGTAAAGAGCCTGTAGATGGCCCAGGATAGATGGATGGATGGACAGGAGGAGCAATGGTTAACATTAACAATAATAGATTAATGTTGAACTCCACTCTGAAGAAATAGGAAGGTATTTGGATTTTCCCCTATAAGAAACATGCTATTATCGAAAGTAAGGCCTAACAACTACAGCATGGTTGAAAGGGGAGGAAAGATAAGAAATGAAAACACATTACACATGTCATGATGAATGTCAGTAATTATCAGAAAAAAAAATAACAAAAAACCAACCTATCTTACATTTGACACAAATAACACATTGAGATTGATATCTAATTAATGCGTAATTGTGTTTTAAGAAGTGGTCTAAAACTGTGACGAGGAAATTGAACAGTGTTTGATACAAAGAAAATATGCCAGTGCAAATCTATCATCATTATTTGCTTGATAAAAACATTTAAAAATGGCCATGTTAATACACTGTTTGAGGTTCAGAAACAGAAGAAAAAAAATCCCTAAAATATGTGGTTACTACTGGCAAGAACAAGGAATATTGCCCAGGGAAATTTACTAAGCGACCTAGACGAACTCTAAAACAAGTTTAAATTCTCTTCCTCGTTGAATGCAATTGACTTGTGGTAAATTTCTCTTGTAGCAACTTCCTTTCCTCCCAAGTCCAGGCATCAAGTTAAAATCTGGTTTTAAGTTCTTCATGTGTCATAGTATTTGGATCCAGAGAGCTCACTCGTTTATTATCCTCCGGTTATGCTCCATGATTTGTGGAAGACAGGGCAACTGTGTGGTGGGCAGGACTGGTGGCTCTAACAGTGAAAGTTTGTCATTCAGATAATCTTTGCAAATATGAGGAGACCAACGTCAGTTAGGCAAAATTTTGTATGATATTCAGAGCATGGTTGCATGATCACTTAGGCATGAAGAACAATAAGCAGAATCTGCTGATTTCAAATGTGAATCCATTAGAAGCATCACGCACAGACAGGAATTTCAATAATTTCTTTTATGACAATCTAACTAACAAAAAATTGAAATCACTTGATAGAAATCCGACTCTCATTTTCCTGATTTTTTTGCTGAGTCACAGTTTCAGTAATTGACGAGTGGAAATGTTTAAACACTCTCCCTCAAGTGGTTGAATCAGCATCAAAATTGAAGAGGTAAGACTGATGGTTTCATGTTTTGTTTTTAAATCCTAACAATTTTTTTCTCTCTTTTGGCTGCATGCATGGATGCCCAGATAAAGAAACAGCCTATTTTTATTCTTCCCTTATCCTCAATGAAAATTTCGAATTCCCTGTGAATGTAGTTCACTGTCTAAGCACCACTGTGTCTTGTACTTGTATACTGGAGAGCAAGGCATTAAAAAAACATTAAAAAAAAGGATTTTTAAGAACCTGGTGTAGCAGAGCCAGTCAGTGAAAGGAAAGAAGGAAAAAGAAGAGAACTATGTATTGCGCAATCCTCACATAAAACTTGCTATCATTACAAATACACACATTATGTGGTTGTTTGTGTTCTGTCTGTGTGTCTGCCTGTCTGTCTGTCCGTCTACCTGTCTGTTTATATGTCTGTCTGTCTGTCTGTCTGTCTCTCTCTCTCTCTATCTCTCTTTCTCTCTCTCTGCCACTTTCAGTCAATCTGTATGTCCATCTGTCAATATGTTTGTTTGTTTTTTGTCTATCTGTTTGTCTGCCTGTCTGTCTATCTCTGTCTACTGATCTTTTTGTCTATCTTTTCCACTCTCAGAGAAGCATACTCTCACTCTCAGAGAAGCATACTCTCACACACAGAGAAAGCAGCGTGTTAAAAAATTATATAAAAACAAACAAAAAATTGATCCCATTTCATTTTTGAGACTTAGAATAGTTAAAAACAAACAAAATGCCTTGAGACCAATAAAGGGAAAAAACAAGATAAACACATTGAGAGTCTACCGAAAAGAACTTGTGGACTACTGATGAAAACCAATAATCGATAGAAAATTTGATATTAAAGTAAACTTTGTCCATCATTGTGCTAATGAAGACCCAATTAAAAAATTGGCAAGGGATGAGTGAAAGTACAACAAAAAATGCTATACAAAAGATAATCATATGTATAATATTATTGTAACCTCTTTGTCTTGGAATAAGAGTTAAAAAATGGGCTACCCACAGCATGACCCTAAATTGCAGTCCACGAAAACTTTAATCCTTGAGTTTATTCTTGCTGATGTTGGACACCCCATTCTTGGTGCAGATTCTTTTATCGGGCAACAAAATCATCATCAAACTTGAAATGACTCGTATTTCTCAATAATTTTCAAACATTTCTCCAAAACACAGTTGATTCAATAACAGGAATATCAATGAACGTTGACCTTGGTGACAAATAGCGTTGATTGTATGCATATTCATCATAGCCGTCCAATAAGTATTTTGTCATATTGCACTGCAATATCATAGAGAGAAAATAGACTGAAATCTGCCATCTGTGCATAAATTGTTGTTTTGCTAATTCAATGCAACTCTCGCAATAAAAATATAGAGAAAATGGAGAGAGGGGTTTTATTATAACAAAGTTTGGCTATTGTTGAACTGAAACGGGAAAGGCTGTGAGTCCCAAGTCATGTGCAAATGGTAAAATTCACAAACCCACGATTTCAATTCTTGTGATATTGTTTTAAATGCAACTACTGCAGATTTACAAACAAAGATTCAGCATGTGTATCGTATAATAACAGCTATGAACCTTTAACAAAAGTAGTTGAACTGACTATAGTATATGAATTACACATCATAGGACAAAAACATACATACAGAAATGTGTCAGGAATAAGACCTGCTTCCAACACTTTCATTTGATTTGAAAATACTCAAACTTAATACACAGAGTGAACCATTATGAAAATAACATCTCTCCATGGAGGATTCTGTCTTCTCTTGTTTATGTCTCAATGGTTGTATACTTGCATATAGATGTGGGAATATTTTTAATAATGTGGGAGTAACCAAAAGAAAACTCGCCATTATTTAAGAAGAATGAATAAATAAATATTACTACTTCTATTATCATTAGAAGCAAAAGAACCTAATTACAAAGAGCAGCTATGTTCCTGTCAATTAAAGATCAGTTTGTAATAAGAAGCTAGTTTTCTTTTTACTATTTGCATTTAATAAAGCCTGATTCATATATGGCCAAAAGCGAGAAGAAATAGCTACTAGAGTAGCCCAACTCTGCAAATTTCAAAATATGATTCATTGTGCAATTTCTGTCCAGTGATAGGTGCATTGCATCCACCAAAACCCTCTGAGGTGATATTTGTAGCCAAAAAGTGTAGATGAATTGTAATCAGCACAAGAAATTAAAAGTTGCAATGAAGAGAATTCTGTGAGATGCTCAAGGCAACAATGGAATTAAAAACTTACATAGTATATTTTTTTTGGCACCTGTCATCATGTTAGTAATGAATGAAAGATAAAAATGATAAAATTTGATTTGGTCATATCATGTTAAAAAATACAAAACAACAACAACAACATAGTCTATATCAAATTGAAATATGATTGCAAATTTGAGTCAAATAAACAACATTTTGAGAAATGATAGACGAGTTCATGAATAAAAAAAGATGAATAAAATATTGAAATGCACTAAAACAGAGTAGTTTTTCTCAGTTTGCTCCATAAAAAAAAAGCAAAATCAATCACAGAGGATGAGCATAGAGACGGATATTAAAGGAAGAGGATACTGGCAATTAGTAGGAGGTGATTGCTCAGAACTGCACACATCAATCTTTTGTCAAAAGAATAAAAAAAAGAAATGAAGAAAAATATTAATAAAATAAACACATTTATTCCTCCTCCCCCTCCCCCCCCCCACCCCCCGGCGCGGAAATGGAGCAATGCAGTGACTCAGAGAAAATTTTAAAATAATAGAAATGAAATAAAATAACATCACATCATTAATAGACAGATTTTACAGCAGGTGAGCCAGTTGGCTAGTACTAGTGATGATGTCAACAATAAAGAACCAAGGAATAGAAAGAAGTTACATACAATTGACAAGCAAAAATTTGAAGCAATAAAAGGAAGGGTTCCTCCAAAGGATGGTTATGGCTTTAGTTGATACTGAATAGGAGAGCATGATATTGTGGAGTGAAACACCAAGACAGAGAATGTACCTAGTAGAAAGAAATGTCTGAATATATGAATATAGCAAAGGTAAGTGGAGAAAGATTTCAGTAGGTTAAATGAACAATCGAGCAAAGCACTTTTTTAGAGAGAGAGGAGGATAAAAGAGGATTGAAATTTAAAAAAAAAGAAAAAAAAAAAAAAAAGTATGTTTAGAAATTAGGAAACATCTTTCAGAAAGATTAGAAAGAAAAAAAAAAAAGAAAGAAAAATGAAGGATAGTAATGATCTTGTAAAAACAGTCGATTTCTTAATATGCTTCTCACTCATTTTTCCCCTTTTGTCTGTTGAAAAGGTATGTTGAAACAACCTGTCTCAACATTTATGGAGGGTTTTTTGTTGTTGTCAAAAAACTAAGATAAACACAAACCTCATCAAAGCTTCAAACAAGGTTAGAATTATTTTAATCTGAAACAAGCTCTTATGTGCTCATGTAAAACCTTACCTGAACATTTGAGTTATCTCCTCTGTTCCCCTGTTCTTTTCTCCTTTTTGAGCTGTTTCTTCGCAGGAAACTGAAAGTAGGAGTGGCACGGGGATTCCAATCATCTCCTTTGTCAATACTTCATGCAGCCACAACACCAATTAGTATCACAGCAACACACGACATCAAAAAGCAAAACAGGAAGTGGTGACAATGAAAAAGAAAGAGAGAAAACAATTTGTCGTGGGTTAGTGAGGGATGAGAAAGTCACTGTTGAGAAAAATTCTATAATTTGAAAAAAAAAATATAAAAAAATGACCTTGGTGTTATGAATCATATAATTTTCAAGACTTATCGGGTGGTGCTATGAAAATTTTGCTTAAGGGCTGTGCAATACTGTGCAAAATGGAATTCAACCCTTTGAACCCATATGACTCTCAGAATATTAATTATAATACACATATGAAATGACACTGTTCCCTTCCAGCAGTATCTGCTTGCATAATTGCATGTCCAAAATAGCCAGGGCCAGGGGCAGACTTGTGCCAAAAGGTCTGAGGTCAAAGGGTTAAATTCACAAAAGTCAAAGAGAGCATTAACAACATTGAAAGAGGATCACAGGAATTATTCCATCAATATATATCACTAGTAAGACAGATATTGTACATTCCATCATACAATAGTGAAATAATGAATTTTAGAATGAAATTCAGTCTCTAAATGAGAAAGAATCGATCAGTCCAAACAAAATTATCAATGCTTAATTAATTACGTCTGAAAATTCCATGGCTATAATTTGTATTACCAGAGAGGTCAGCAATTGCAAAAGATCCAAGGGGGTGTACAACATATCAAAATGCCTTTCTTTTCACTAAAAAATGAGTCATTAGTCATTTCAGGCTGAATAAAAATTTGTAGATGTGGAGTTAAATTTTATCCATAATTCTGTTTTCTGTTTAAAACCAATTAAGCATTTAAAAAGAAGGGAAGAAATAGATTACAACATTTCTTCAAGATACATGAAAAAGAAAGTATTAGAAAGGACAGATATACTTTTTACACCTGGAACATAGTTTTTGAGAGAAATGATGATTAATTTGTATCCTTCAATAAAGACTTAAGACCTATTCAATATAATTATAAGAATATATAAGAAAATATAAGAATTTGGTGCTGATTAGTTCAGTTTAATCTGGTCGCTGCTCCATTTCCACTTTGTAGTTTTATCTCCACTTTTCAAATATTTGGAGTTCACTGTAACAAGGGCCTCACAAAGATATTCTCTATGCCTTATGTGATTGTCATCAAGATTTTTAAAGCTTAAGTAGGTTTTGGGCAACAAACAAGTTTTTATTTTCCTCTTTATAGTAAAGAAAGGTCTGAACTTTTAAATGGATTATCTCCAAATCAGGTTTTGTGGAGACAGAACATAGCGGAACTGGGGCAAAGAGGTGTCTTAATTTTTTTGTTGGTTATTTAGATCTGAGAAAGTTTCCAATGCCTTACAATTTAACCGTTTCTATTTCAACATAAGTTCCAATGCCTTGCAAGTTAACCGTTTCTATTTCAACATAAGTACACAACTTAAGAAAAAAAGTAAAAAAAAAAGGTAGTTTTGTTAGTACATGTGTTAAACAGAGAAATTTTGTTATAGAGGAGTGATGTTGCAAGACCCATCAAGAGCAGCTTAAATTCCAATGGGCCATAGAGAGAACTGTTTAATACCTTGATACAAGTGTGATTCTTTATCAATAAAATATCTGGATATAAAAAAAAAGGCCTTTCTTTTTTTTACGATCATGTCAGTTCTGTGGTTTAGAGGTCACAACAGGAAACGTTCATGTTGTCTGTATGTGAGAATGTGTGGTAAACCCCTTACAAAAGGGTATTTACAGATTACAAAGTGCCCAAGATTTTATAGTCCTTAGATAACCTTCCACTGATTACTCGAACCAAGTTCTTTCAAACATGATCAGATTTTCCTAGCTTTTAAAACCACAGATCTACATTAAATTTGTTTTGTAACAAGGAAGAAAAGTGAAAGAAATATCAAATATTGGTAGGGAGAAGATAAAGGTTAGCTGGTGAATTGACAACAATTAAGTTATAATTCAGGACACATGTAGTGATGTACATCAATAAGTTAGTTACAAATACAATAAATGATTCTATAAAAAAAAGCTTTATAACACAGGTAAATGCATCAACAATGTTGTATAATCAATTTTTCAAAAACTCTTCATTCAGCTTTCCTTCGACAAGTTATGGAATATCTTATTATGTAGAAGAAGAGTAAGTAGGCTTAAGATATTTGACACTTCAAATACAGAAAATGTCCAATTTTTATTTTCTGTTTAGATATGTGTTATTAACATTCCCATTGAAATTTAAATTGGATATCTCAGGACTGTTCCAAACTGAAGATTCTAATATCTTATATGATGTTTTGATATAACAAAACAATGCTACTCTTTACTTTATTAACAAACTGAAAATTCCTGTACGCATATCATGTATGAGTATCTTTTAACCATAAGATCAAGGATGAAAAAAAAAAGAAAAGAAAAGAAGAGAAGATAGCTAGGGAAACCACCTTAAATTCCAACTCCTTACCTATGACCTCCACCCTCTTCATTATCATTTGAATGCTCTGAATCTAAAGATTGGCTTGATCTTGCAGATGAATTTCTCATGCCTCGTCCACCACCTCCTCCTCCACCTCCTCCTCCTCCTCCTCCTCCTCCCCCTCCTCCACCACCTCCCATGAGTTTTCGGAACAAAGATGGCCGCTGTTTTCATGAGAAAGAAAAAATAAAATAAATTAACATTTTGTTAGATTGAGTTGAATACAATTTGCGAGTAGGTGATGAGAAAAAAGCCGACAAAAAAATTGCATTCCCATAGTAGAACTTGTAAAAAGTGAAAGATGTGAGATAATTCTATTTTCCCAGACAAGATAAAGACAAACTCTATGATTTACGGTTTGAAAAGAGATTGGAAAGAAAGAAAAGCTAAACTGGAAATGATGATGAAGAATATTATGACACATTTACAACTTATGGGTGTGATGAAAAAGAGTGATGAGTTATGACTTTTTATGTTGTCATTTTACAACAAGTTAAGAGTGCAACATATATTTTTGTGTAAACAACAAATCATACAGCTGAACAGATGTTATAAGGTTACAACAAAACTGTTGGCAAATACATGAAGCAAATTCTTTTGGTATCATTCAGCTGTCTATGAGATTGCAAAGTTTGTCATTATTATTGCTACGAGTTGAGTGGGGAAAAAACCCAACCAAAAAAAACAAAAAAAAACAAAAAAAAAAAAATCTGCAACAGTGTAAAGCAGAACCACAACCTTATACCTCCATTACAGGAAATAAAACTCCTAGAAAGTATATCTCCCTATTTTAGGTTGAAAATAATCAGTCGTTATGAATGAATAGTTACCGTACTTATATTTCTTTATAGAATTTGAAGAACTCAAATTGCTGATAGGTAAATAATAAGTTATACTACTTTCTACAATGTCTTGAAGAATTAAATTTCCCACTTTATGAGGAGATAAAGTAAAGCTAATATTTTCTAAAAGACAAAAACACATTTTGAATAATATCATAAAACTTCATTAAGTCAAGCTTTGTTTGAAAAGTATCAGGTAAAGAAAGTGAACAAAAAATCCTTATTGTTAGGCAAATAATACAATTAACTGTCCAGAAGACCTTAAACCATTGAAAAAGCTAACCACCTAACCTGTGATAAAAGACATTAACAAAAAATAAAACCAAAAAAAAACAAAATAATAATTCAGTGAACCAACTAAAAGGGCGCAACACTGAGCAATGTTATCAAAGGGAAGGGAACACAAAACAAGACAAAAGCACAGCACATACCCAATTAAAAAGCGACGGGTATGGAAGCTTCCATAAAAACAGAGACAAACTACAACGACGTTTCGGGTGATACCCTTTCTCAACATT
>JBCIKM010114635.1:2298-14202 GCA_039654465.1 Melibe viridis | reverse complement strand
GAGAGAGAGAGAGAGAGAGAGAGAGAGAGAGAGAGAGAGAGAGAGAGAGAGAGAGAGAGAGAGAGGGGGAGAGAGAAGAAATTTCAAACAAAGAGGAAGGGTCAAAGCCAGTTACAAAAACTCAAAGTTTTGCGAATAACGTATAAGTTGATAAATTATGATCAAATTATAACATTTAAATTCGAGGATTTCTAACGCTTAAAAATTATGCGCAGCAGTTGCAGAACTATTGATATAGGGATGCTGATAATTGCATGTAACCTTAATTTTCTTTCTAGAATAACCGTTGTCAGGATCTACAATTGGCAGTTCTCTCACCCTTATTTTGTGCTCCATTGAACAGCTGCAAAACCAAACGCCTGCAGAAACTCTTATTAATTTGGCACTACTCACGGGTCATATGAATCCATTGAAATTTGCAAATTACAGACTCAACTTCGACTGGATTGTAGTTCAAGATTGGTAAACAGTTCATTCACCTGCTTATTAGTGTTAGTAGTTGCGTATGATTATGTTTTTGGGCAATTAACGATTGATGCAGTGTACAACTTTCTAGCTCTCTCCACCCGCTTACACGATTATATATTTTTGCTTTCCAACCTTATCCTGCTTTCAGTGATATAAGACTTATACGGTCTTAACTAGAACAAACGCGGAAAGACAGGAATCCTGCTCCCTCTTGTTTGACAGAGTTCAAGTGCTCAATCAAGCTATCCATCTCTTGTTCATTCAGTTTCTCGATATACTTCATTCTGCAGAGGCAATTGGCACCTCGTTGGTGATTTGACAGCTTCACTTTTTAGCTGTTTCTTCTTGTTTTCATGTTTTAATATCTTTTTTTTTCGGAGTTTGAGTAACAGTTGGTTGGTCAACAGCGTGTTCACCGTTTTGGACGTTTACGACGCGATACCGCTTTGTCATTCGTTCAACGTAGTCATGTGACAGGACTCTGATCTTTTTACCATTGTAAACATTGGACTGTGCTCGTTCTTCCAAAGTGATAGCTTTCAAAATCTGCGAATATCTCAGGACCCTGATCGTTTTTCCGTGTAACATTTTTCAGGGAGGGAAATATTGGATACGATGTACCGATTAAGGGCAATATGTCTTAAAATAGCAAAATGTGACTTTGATCGTTTTCCCCCTGTAGCCTTCAAGTGTAATGGGCCATATTAGTTATATAATATACACCACACATAATAGAGACACATTCATTATCTGTGTTCCTGTGGAACAGTGGGGACTCCCATTGTGAATGTCCCGGTCACGTGCACCAGTCACGTTACATCTCTCCCATTCGCTTCCCTTGATTCATGGAACCGTTAATAAGGATCGCCAAATCGCCATCAACACGAATCCCTGCGGCTTCAAATCACGACTGCTGGCTCTCCTTCCTTCACACGACAAACCTGTTGGCTAATCCACGTTACGCTCTCCGAGCCTGGGTAATTCCGAAATATGAATTGTGCATAGTAAAGTAAATGTAGATCTTGTTTTTATTCCTTCCTTCACACAGTAACCATTTCTGGTATTCCACTTTACGCGCTCCGAGCCTGGGTAATTCTGATAAATATGAATTGTGCATCGTAAAGTAAATGTAGATCTTGTTTTTATTCCTTCCTTCACACAGTTATCATTTCTGGAAATCCACGATACGCGCTTCGAGCCTGGGTAATTCCGATAAATATGAATGGTGCATAGTAAAGTAACTGCAGATCTTGTTTTTATTCCTTCCTTCAGACAGTAATCATTTCTGGAAATACGCGCTCCGAGCTTGGGTAATTCTGAAATATGAATTGTTCATAGTAAAATGACTGTAGATCTTGTTTTTATTCCTTCCTTCACACAGTAACCATTTCTGGTATTCCACGTTAAGCGCTCCGAGCCTGGGTAATTCCGATAAATATCAATTGTGCATCGTAAAGTAATTGTAGATCTTGTTTTTATTCCTTCCTTCACACAGTAATCATTTCTGGAAATCCACGATACGCGCTCCGAGCCTGGGTATTCCGATAAATATGAATTGAGCATGGTAAAGTAGATGTAGATCTTGTTTTCATTCCTTCCTTCACACAGTTATCATTTCTGGAAATCCACGATACGCGCCCCGAGCTTGGGTAATTCCGAAATATGAATTGTGCATAGTAAAATGACTGTAGATCTTGTTTTCATTCCTTCCTTCACACAGTAACCATTTCTGGAAATCCACGTTACGCGCCCCGAGCCTGGGTAATTCCGTTAAATATGAATTGTGCATAGTAAAATAATGTTAGATTGCATCTCAGTATTTCATTCTTTGATACAGTTCCAGACAACATCTTTTTTTTTATCAGTTTTTTTTGGGGTTTAAGTTGATAAAGGCCCCAAAACTCTACAGAATTGACGGAAGCAACATGACATAAGAAGAGCTAGTAATGATATGTTTCGTATCATTCGGTGTGTCTATTTAGAGGCTGTTGTTTTCAAAATATTTGATATTTTCAACGAGCATAATATTATCTCGTAATGCATCAACATGTCTACGACCAAGACACTGATCTGTTAAAACAATTGTACTTCAGGTTCATTGCATTCTATTAATGATGTGAATAATAATTTGCAACGGCTCAAAATTTGGGAGACTGTTTTCACCAACCGATACAAAGGAGCTAAAAGCTTGTAGGTTTGAATTGTATATAAAAAGAAAATTTAGAATGAAACAAATCGATTTGTGTTATGACTGGCAGAAAAGCAAAGGGAAGCAAGCAAGAAAACAAATGAAGACGCCAAGGAATTTTATTACGTTTCATTGAATTCTCCAAAAGGTCAGTCTTATGGAAAATAACAAAAAAGCTTTTATCTAGCTTAAAAAAATGGGAAAAGCTGGCACTAGGATTACCGTATTTATTGTATCTTTTTTTAAAATGGCTTATGACCAAGGTTTTTCATCCTTTTAAAAGGGAGGAACCCTTTCTCCCCCCCCCCTGCCCAAATGGCACTGCGTCTTTTTTTATTTGTCGTGGGGAGGGGGAGGCAGGAAAAGGCTGGAATAGTAAGAAAAAAAATAGGAATTGTCGCTTTTCCTGTTATGCTATGCTAATATTCATCGGTGCCTTTTGTTGGAATAAAACAAGGCCAGATGATAAAGTCTGTGTTCCCTGTATAATGCCAACACCCTGAAATATTCATGCCTACTTACGGACATCATTGGGGACTTTGACATTTACAATTTTTTATTACCATAGTGATCACTTCGTATCAAAAGGCTTATTCGGATTACATAATATGACGGGTGAAGGTTTTGTTGATTGAAGTGGGCGAAACATTATTATTATTATTTTTTTTTTTACCATAGGGCGGTCTATGTCTTTGAAATGAAGAAAATAAAATTCCATTCAATTAATCATGGACTCATGGAAGAAAGAAAGAAAGAGAGAGAGAGAGAGAGAGAGAGAGAGAGAGAGAGAGAGAGAGAGAGGGAGAGAGAGAGAGAGAGAGAGAGAGAGAGAGAGAGAAGGGCAGCGAGTGAGACAGAAATATGCTAAAGGTAGCAAAAGGATTTTCAAATTGTAAATCTGATCACAAAAATTGAACTAACAGATATGACTTGTCTATCAAAATTTGCACGCCAAGCAGCATGCCCATACTCCCTCAAACATAATATGGCTGGTTAAAGTCTCTAAACCAGTAAGACCAATTTAAAAAAAAAAAAAATTTGAGCTGGAAAGATTGGAAAAACTTAATACTCATTTCCATGGATACCCCGCTGTCTTGACAAATGAAAATGTCTCTTTTTTCAAACCTGGTCTACACGTTTAAGTCAATTTGCTTGAACTATTTATCTAGTCCTGAAACTCTAAAATCATATGTCAAAGACAGGATGGTGTCTTATAAGTTTAGAACCTACAAGTTCTGACAAGCCTCTGTCAGTTTTCAGAACTTAATGTGGTTATATTGACTAACGAGGCTAAATATTGCAAAATTGTGAAAACTTGCAAGGTCATAGCTTTAAGATATGCATTCTCTAAACACAAAAGTCCATTCTTCAGAAATGCAAGTTGAAATGGTAAAATGTCGCAAAAAAACAAAAAACAAAAATAAAAATAAAAATTTTTAAAAAATTTAACACTTTTGGACTAGATTGTAAGCAATTGTGTTTCTTTAAAACTTGCTTGATTCAAACTTGCAAGTTTAGAGACTTGTACCAACGATATATTGTCTGCAACTTTTAAAAACGATTTCAGTCAAGTTCCTTTGCTGCATTTGACCCCTTAAAAGTGTGTAATGTTGTGAACTGTCCCTGAATCCCCCACCAAGCTAGGCTTCTACAGAAAAGGTAGTTGACAGTTCTTCCTATAATTATCAAATACGATTTGTTCTTAATTAGTCTTACACAGACGTCAACAGAAACAATGCCTGATTGAGTTTATATGACCATAAAAAGAAAATTAAGCAGAAAAAAGAAGAAGAAGACAAAAGAGAAGACTAATCAGAAGAAGAAGAAGAAGAAGAAGAAGAAGAAGAAGAAGAAGAAGAAGAGGAAGAAGAAGAAGAAGAAGAAGAAGAAGAGGAAACAAGAACTACCCCCCCCCCTCCCCTTCCCGACCTCATTCTGTTTACAGTTCAGTATGCAAGTGCTTGTTTCGATTATTTTTCAAGTTGACATCATGCTCGTAGGTGGAAAGTTTGCCTGCAGAGCTGCTGTCAGCTCTGACATCGAGTGTTTTGTTGCTCTTGAGCGGATCCGCACTGCGTCTTTGCGAAAGGCTCAGAAGCTCCTCGCGTAGACTGTGGATCAGCGGCTGCGGAGAAGCCCCGGGCTGGATGCTATGTTTGATCACATCCATCACATCCTTCCCTTCATTGGCGCCCTTAGTACCAGGCGCTGTGTGTATTTTGGAGTGAGAGAAATTACTGTCATAAAAGTCTGAGGAGTTCCTGTACGGCTCTTTAATAGTAGAATACTCTCCCTTGATGTCACCGTTTTTATCCCCATGATGGTTGTTATCGTCCGAAGATGAGGAATGATTCGGTACAACTGATGAAACAGGAAGCTCATGGTATGAGCTCAACCCGTAATATGGGGTGAGGAACTCTTCATGAGCAGCGGGAGATTTCTTTCTGTCTCTGCCGCTGTGATTGTTTGAGGTAGGCGTGGCAGGTGAGTCTTCTATTCCGGAGGAGGGTTTGGACTCGAGGTCTTTGGTGTTGAGCACAATTGGTTCTCCCGGCAGAGTGGTGTAGTAGTTGGGTTGCAGGCTGGTGGGAAGGTTCTCAGAAAACACGGTGGTGCTGGTGATGGGCGGCTCACGTGGAGAGTTGGCGGGTTTGAGTGTGGTCTGAGGGAGAAAGGGAGAAAACTTTGATAAAAAAAAATAATATAAATGATTTGAGTAATTCTCTCTCTTTCCTTCATGTGTTAATTGTCATTTGTTGTTTTGTTTTATTTTTTCTGCTTCCTATTTCTTTTCCTTTCATTTCAAGGGATTTACTACACATGGCTTATTTTAGATAACACACATGATCTCTGTTGACATGGACAAATAATAGAATCCCTTGAAGGTGTCTTGATTGCTGCACGGGCATGGTTCACAGACAGAGAGGTATAATTTTAAGACATCTTTTGTTGTTATGGTTAATAACAAGACGGAATGATGTGATGACAAGGAGCTTTGAGTACCTGAGAGTGCGGCAGAGAAATGAGGGCCATGTCGTCAGAGGCTCTGTAGGGGCTCCAGGAAATCAGACCAGACCGGTCGTAATCACCATGCGTGCGCTGAACAAACAGTGGGGTGTGCTTCTTTTCTGAAAAGATAGTTAAGGATGTTTGTGAAAACAGGACATGTAAGTATAATTTGCACTACTTTGGTATGCTTTAAACTCATCACCGAAATAATATGGTAAAAATGAGGTTGTCCTGGATATTAATAAAATTCACTTGCTAAGAGTGATTCCTAATTGAATGCTATAGTTGAGTTTTGATTTAAGTTACTAAGACATGACATACAAAAGAAAAATAAAAAAATAAATATAATAACAAATCAAAAGTGTGTTACTACCGTCTGTTTGGCAGGAATCAAACCCGCGTCCCTCGGCATGAGAGTCTAACCCCTTTCCTATCTAGCTTCCGAGCCACAATCAGGAAGTGTATTAAAAATAACACATGTAAATTACATTAAGCACTATTTAGCCGCATTACCATAATAGGGTCAAAATAAGGTTGTTGATTTAGGTTTGAATTTGAATAAAGTTCACAAGCCAAGAATGTAACCCCCTGTTCAGCACAATAAACATTTTCAACACAAAGATAAGGATGTGTTTCTGTCACCAGTAGTTATTATTCACAGTTCACACAGCCTTGAAAAATGACAATAATGTAACTCTTGAAATTGTCTTGCATTTTCTAATCTATTATTCATTTTTCTACTCGTGCGTGTGCGCGCGTGTGTGTGTGTTTGTGTGTACATGTGTGTGTGTGTGTGTGTGTGTGTGTGTGTGTGTGTGTGTGTGTGTACCAAACTCCTCAGTCCCCAGATACCAAATTTTGACAAAAAAGATATACTGAATAAAATCTCACTCCGAGGAATGTCTGTGGAAAATTGTATATCAATCATTGAGATAGGGATAACTTCACTAATCAATTTATCCCATTTTAGTAGGACCCAGAGACTTTTGACGCGATGACTCGCCAGCACCTATATTGGCAACAGGCATAAAGGGGCTTTTGTTTGTGTTGCCAGGTGTGAGGCGGAAGAGTGAACTGTGGCTCTGTATGGGAGAAGGAGAGGGAGAGGGTCTGGATAATAATTTAGTTGAAATTAGATGAAACAAGAATAGAGATGGAGAACCAGAATAGAGCACTACAATCAACATGCGCGATACTATAATGGAACAAGTGGTGATGGATGGAAGAGATAATTGTTGCAGCTGGCTGCGACAGTGCTTCTTATAAAATAAAAATAAAATTAGTTGATTGGTTTCAAAGTAGGTTTATATCACACCACAAATCACCTTATTTTTAAGCAGAAAGTTGGATTTCAAATCTTTTAGACTTGCTTTTGAAAAATTTGATTGACCTTGCTATAACTGCATCCCTGCAAATTTTCTAAATACTTACTGGACCAGAAAAGATTGTTCGCTATGATAACTCTTCCAAAAACAAGTTTTCAGTGAAATTCTGAATATTTTATTGACCACCACCTTTCCTTATTTGGTTTGCCCAAAAAGTTAAGAAATTTGAGAAGAAAACAATTATACAAAAATCTCTCAATGGAGACAGAGAGATTAAATATGAAAATTTTAATGTTTCAGTGGCCAACCTTCTCCAGCAGGGGGCGCTTGCTGCTGTTGCTGTTCAAGGTCAACCAGAGAAGAATGGTGGCTGCGATGGGAATGCTGGGAATGCTGTGAGCGCGGAGACTCTTTCTCCAGACTGCTCTGCTGGGAGGTTGGGTGCACCTTGTTCCTGGGTAGAGAGGGAAAAAAATGCATAATTAACATTGTTTTTTAACATTCTGCTAGCTTAAAGTGAGAAATCTTGAAGGAGAAGTAAATGCTTTTAATGCAAAAGGCCAAGATGGTGGCTTCATAAATGCTTGTTTAGTGTTGAGCCCATATTTTGGTAAAATTCTCCAAAACTAGGAAAAAAATGTATCCTGTGCTAAGAGGGCTGAAGGGGAAATGAGCTAAAAGGCAGTAGAAGGATGATAACATTGACGTTTGGCTTAGAGGGAATCTGACAAAGACGGAAAGGCTCATACAGATTATTTATAATGAATAAGAGAAACCTTGATTTTATTTGAGCAGCATCAACTAAATGGAAGCTCAGAGAGGATCTTAAAACTCTGCTGACGCTGAGGATTAGGATGCATATGACAATAAGTCAAGAAAGTCAGTCTTCTGTGTTTCACACCAATATTACTGGAGCAACTATGTTCTTGTCGTTGTCACTTCCGTTTCATTGTGTGGGTGGTGCCCACTTGTGTGCCAAAGAAAGGTGTAAATAAATTAAATTGTCTCAATGATAGTGTGATTGGTAGTGTAATGGTTAGCACACTGGACCGGCAAACCAGTGATCCGTGGTTCGAGTCCCGGCCGTGGAGGTCGATTTTTTTTAGACAATTTATCATTTTTCTGTATTTTTCTTTATTCATTTACCTTTCTCTATGGCTTTGTCTTGTCCACCATATTTATATAATTACTATTTTCACAATCTTCTCAGTCAGTCTTCTGTATCCTTTTCTATATTCTTTCTATATATCATTTTGAGTTGTTATTTTTTCCCCCTTGATTCTTCATCGCATTCTTTTTTTGTGGTCCCATTTTTCTTTCTCCTCCTCTTTCTCCCTTATTTCTTCTAAGTCTTTTAGTTTATCCTAATTAAGTCACCCAAGAATAAGAAAAGAATCGTATTCAAAACTTGTGGAAAGTTGATATAAAATCTGTCTATTCTAAAACACATAGAACGTTTAAACAGATATTAAAGGAAAGAGAAACAAAATACTTCAGGAAGTGATAGGAACAAAAAATTTGCTATAATTTTATTATACAACATGACAACAAAGGCTGAAATTGATGATGTGATGGAATATCTGAGGTATAATGTGATTCGCAAAAGAAGATAGATAACATAAAATGAAGATACAATTAAAAAAAAAAACGCTTGGCAACGACATGTCATAAAACATGAACCGATTCCAACCTTGAAAAGATTTGGAAGGAGTTCAGAAAATATAACCATTAAAATGTATTGTGAATCGAACAGAAATGTTATAGTGGCTTTTTTAAAAATGACAATCTTGATGCAGAGTAGAAATAAAATTCAACTAATTTTTGTGATGTGAGAGGCCCCTGAATTTTAACTTCCTAATTTTCATGCCACATGAAACGAACAGATGAGAAACTCAAAACCTCTGAGACAAAAGCGAGGTGACGGCAAGCAGTGTGATAATGCGTTACCTCTTTAAACCTTTGAAGGAGGAGGCTGACCTGAAATAAGGTAAGATAATGGACAAGCCATAGATTCACAGACTTGTTTCATAAATTAGAAAATATATAAAACAGACTAGGGCGCCTTGCAAGAGGGCAGGTGGTATTAATTACTGTGGCTTGCTCTTTTAAATCCATTTTCTTTTCTCTTAACTCATTTCCTGCCAACTACTGATACATTAGTACCTAAGTGGCACCTGATTTTGCCAACTACCAATATCAGTAAATTATAACCTTCACATTTTTTGTTTTGCTTAAGCTGTAATCCTTATTTTTAAACTGTTATTTATCTTAAATTAAAAGCTTGAACTTCCTTTGATGAAATATTGCCTCTGTATACATTTGCTGGTGTGATTTTGATGTTTTTGTTTTTATTGTTTTTGTTTCTGTGAAACTGTAAACAACAGCAATGAGAGTGTGTTCACTGAAATTGACACAACTCTTCAACAAATAGAGATAAATTGAAATTTCTTTTTTCCTTGAACTCATCGTATTATCTAAAATTATATAATTTCTACACATCTAAAACATTTCTATTAAGAGATTTCGTATTTGAGTACATTCTTTGCGTAATTGAAGAGGATTTTTTTTTTCAATTATTTATTTTAAGTTTAATTTTTTCCAACAGCCATAACTACTGTAGCTTCAGCATAATATTACATTGTTTAGTACCATTATGTAGCTCATTTAATTGATCTGTAGTTTTATAAATCAGAGACCATCATTTTACATTCAAGAGATCCAAATACTGGAGAACTTAAGTTTTGCGAGCAACTAAAAATAGAATTAGTGAAAAGCCCATATCAAACTTGGCAGAAAAAGAGTTAATGAAAACATCTTACTTCATCAGGAATTAAAAAGGAACGCTTTTTTTTTTTCCAGATGGAAACGGATTACAGAATTACCGAGAATAATCATGAATAAAAGTGCACATTGGGAAACAAAAGTGGAAAAATGTTTTCCTTTTCAGATATCATTATATTTCCAGTCTCTCACATTTTGTGTTTCAAGTGTAAGGAGCATATTGTAATTTTTTTATTCTATTTCGATTAATATATCTGCGCCAGTTGACTTCCAAGAATATAATATTTTGTCTTCTCAAATCTTCAAAAATGTTTACATCTTTGCATTAGTCCAATATATATATATATTTTTTTTTCCCCTGTAGATACAAAAAGAGTGCCTGAATAAGAACTTGATCATAAGCTAAAAGAATTGAGAAGTTAAGTATGAACAACAACAAAAAATGACATTGAACTTGCATTGCATGATAATAATATGATATATGTGCGGAAGAAGAAGGATTTGTGTGCAGGATATTTTAAAAGATATGAGCCATATTGAATTTTTTTTAGTAAAATAAAACATGGTTGAGTAAAGTAAAAGTAACTGGCGTTACAATCTGCCAGGTGTAGAAAACTCACTCAGTCATTATCTAGTTTTTACATATTATCCTGCAGGCTGCAAGGTATTAGTTTACAATCAACATCTGAAAAAATACAGACTTAAGGCAGTTGCAGAGTTTCTATGAGATAATTTGGATGTGAATATTGTGTTGAACCATTATTTCCTACTCGTTAATAAAGGTTATGATGTTCATCATCCAAGAGGAAAACATTTTTAGATCTAAAACTGTAAAATCTAATTCACAAAAAAAACAACTAAGGCAACACCCTAAAAAAATAAAACACCCACCCTAAAAAGAGTTTCAAAGTTTGTCAGTGAAGTCAGTTCAACTTCTTAATTGGTGTTCTATATCTATAAAGGGTGAGTGTAAAAAAAAGGTGCTATCACAACTGACTGCAAAAAGATGCAGTCAAGATTTTTACACAGGCAAAAAACTTTTATGCAATAATTTTTATTTATAAAATTTGAAAGAGACAAGGCTAATAGAAAGGACTCAGCAAATATGTACACAAAAAAGTGCAAAAGAATATTCGAAAAGTTGCGTCATGAATTCTCGGATACTGATGACCCTCTGGCTTTCATCCTTACCAGGGGTGTATGTTTCCACAAAAAGAGGATCAACACTCTCCTTCACACTCCTTCTATTGCTCAGTAAATTCAATTTAGAATGCTCTGACTTTAGGCCTTAAAAAAAAAAAATTAAAGATGTTTCCATTTCTATACACGGTAAGTTTTGTTTCATGAAGTTAATTATAAAACATGTTCTGATTTTGGGCCTTTTTTTTCATACACCATTTACAAAAAGTTTTGGATTCATGAAGCTAAATAAGATTAATTATTTCAATGGAATCTAGACTCAGACATTTCACTAATAAACCTAAATAACATAAAAAGGTTTCCTCACCCTATACTGGATCGGCTTTGAGAAATAAGAGAGAATGCGTCGTCCAGCAGACGGTGGATTTTTAGCCGTGCTTCTTCCAGAGTATCTGGGGGCTGAGCCTCCTCTGATGGGACGTCCGCAGTCTGCAGAGGAAAATATATCAAGACATGCATTGAGCATTACAGAGTACTACAAAAAGTGTAACATATCTAACAGGCTGCATTCTAGAGTTGTTAGTTAAGTATCAACTTTGGAGCTCAACTCAAATATATTCAATAAATAACAAAGTCCTCTGGCACAGTCTGAATGGATATTTCTTCTATCTTAAAAAAAAAAAAAAAAAAAAAAAAAAAAAAAGTGAAAAGTTTTCCTCATATTCTGCCACATTGACATATTGGTCAATTTGTGTAGTTTGTCGACACAGTTACAATAGTCATTAGGATAAAAGTTTCATTTCAATGGCAATCTATTAATTTCAACTTTCAACATCAAAAAATTATTTCCTGTGATTAATGTTTAAAAAACAGTACTCTGATATGACTGTTTTTAGGGAAAAAAATGTTGGGCGTACTGCCACATTGACATATTGGTCAATTTGTGTAGTTTGTCGACACAGTTACAATAGTCATTAGGATAAAAGTTTCATT
>JBCIKM010114525.1:0-13201 GCA_039654465.1 Melibe viridis | reverse complement strand
CCCCCCCCCCCCCCCCCCCCCCCCCCCCCAGAACTCTCCTATACTGAAATGCACAACAATGTAGTCAATTTAGTTGCCCGTCAAAATCTTCCTCGTGGCGATGTAACATTAGTAGCTCATGCACAACCCACGACTACAGCTAGTGGCGGTATAAAGTACAGACTAAACTAGTCGATCAAAAGAGCTCTTGTAAACTCCTTACGACTCCGAGTTAGAGATGTGTGATGATATCTTACTGAAGCGAATGTGTTTGCGTAGTGTGAAAGCAGCGCTAAACGCAAACAACATCGAACCTCTGCTTCGTGTTTGTTTTTCTTGTTTTAAACTTTGGAAATACCTACTAGTGATGTCAAATATTATGGAGGCTAAAAATTTTAATATTGTTGAAATGTTGTTCGTGAATGATGTGAAAGTGCGATATGACTGATTAAATGAATTTAGTGTGGGCTGTTTGTGTTACCCTTTAGTTGCCAAACGGCTCCACATTCATCATGCGTTTGTCTTCTTTGTCTTATTTTAAACTTTGTAAATCTTTGTGTGTTCATATCTTTTTTTATCCCTCATCAAATTCACTTCGGTCATCTAGAATTGAAAATTATGCGGAGCGAAGAAAGCAAGTCATTCAAGCATCCAAGTACCTGGGAGGAGATATGGAGCATACTCACTTGGTGAAAGGACTGGATTTTGCTTTGTTGGAAAAGGTAAATGATATTTTAGATCTTATGTATACAGATTTCTTGAAGGTTTACTTTTTTTTTTTTAATAACTAAAATGGAGTTCAATTATAAAAGAATAATTTTAAATACCAATTAATTATTTTTCTTGTTTTGTGGTATAATTGTATCAGAGAAAATAGTTCTAGGGGGTTTTAGTTTTGTATTTTAGGGGGATAGGTTGCAAATTTAGTTTGTTATCCTCAATTTTTATTTAAGTTAGGTGATCCTGTTTCTAAATAGGTCAGAGCTGAAATCAACAGTAAAGAGAAAGAAGAAGAGGATACAATGGAAACAGTTGCTGATGCCCCAAAGTAAGTTTCATTATTAAAATTGCATTACTTTATAAGGCATTGGCCTTCTTTTTTTTCAAGTTCTATTAAAGTCAGTTGGGTATCGTTGGAAATTAAACGTGAAACTGTAATGAAAATGATTTTGACCAAGTCCTTTAAGAGTACAAAAGAGATGGAAAGAAAGGTTTATTCAGCAGACCCTGGAAAGTTTGGTAGTGAGGACATGAAGGGAGGCCTATTTTTGCATCAGATCACACTGGATATAAATTTATCTATTTGGCCTGACTGGGGAGGCTAATGCAAATGCTTGTAATTGTTTTTTTATTTTTTGAAATATGCTTTCAATTCAAATAATGTTATTATGAAAAATTAAACTGAATGAAATGGAATATAGGATTTATATAGGGCCTATCCACGGTCATCTCTAAGTGCTTACAACACCTTATCCCTCACAGACAAGGAACACATGTAACAATAAGAGCAGCCTGTTAGGAGTATTACAGTTTTTTAGACAGTGAGACGTGTCTACAACCAGGAAAGAATTAAATGTGAAATAATTTTTGCTGGTATTTATTTGGGGTTTGTTTGTTTGTTTTTACTCAGTGAGCCTGAAGAGGATCCAGAGCAAAAAATTAATTTCAAGACAAGGCTGGGTAAGTCCTTTGTTGTTTTTTTTCTTTTGATGAGTATTGTGTTAGACTAAATGAAGATTTTTTTTGGAGTTGCAAATTAAATTTTATGTTCCAGGTTTGAGATTAGTTCCTTTAAACAGATGTGAGAAGAATACTGCCAAATGGCTGAGCCTCTCGGATATTAGATTCTGTCCATTTGGTCCTGGACAGAGACACAAGAGACAGCCAAATATAAAAAAAGTGATACTATTTCAGGATGAAGCATATCCTGAAAGAAGTCTTGAGAAGCCACTATTGTTATGTAAGAGAGAGAGTTCCTTAACCCGAGTTTTATGATGATGAGGTAACTACTTTTGCATTGAGTCTAAATTTGAACAGGGAGAACAGCTAAAGGAATTGAAACAGGGGATTGAATTTCAAACTTGAAATTAGTCTTAATGATCAATTGCTTTAGCTGTTAATCAGACCACAGACCTCTTGGTCACTGAACAAGAATACAGCCAACAAATCGCTGCTTGGATAATATATGAATCCTTCTGCATTCTAAATTTTGTTTTTAAAAACCTGTACTAATTGCTGAATTTGCATGGAAAAATAGCTTTCAAGTTAACTACTTATACATATTCTCTTGCTTTCATCTCAATACACGAAAGCCCTCCTTTCTAAAAAAAATTTACTTCATTGATGTGTTCACAGGAAGGAACATATACAGAGCTGTTTTCAAAGGCAGGCAGATGACAAGGAATGAGTTGTTCTTGCCGAAACGTATGGCCTATGTGATTGACCTGGAGGACGACTATGCAGAGTCTGACATCCCAAACACCTTGATCAGGAGCAAGGCAGATTGCCCAACTCTGGAGGTTTGCTCATTTTTTTTTCTTTTTGTGTCTTGAAGGCCTTTTTTTTTTTTTTTTTTTTAATCTCACCTGTTATAAGGGAAATGTAGTTCATTTTTTATTAGTGGTGGCATTTCTCAATTGTTTGTTGGAAATCATAAGGTTTCTGTGCAGTTTGAATTAATTTCATAATCTTTTACTGTATATTTCTTTGTATCAGGTTTGATAAACAAGCTTACTTCACATTTTGTTGTTGTTTTTCACTTAATGATATTCAAGCAGAAATTTTATTATGATGTGTGACATTTTGACTTTCTTATCCTATAGGATAAAATTTGATGACATAGTCTTTTTGTATGACCATTATATATATGTTGCCACTTTCTGGTTTCAGTTTTTTTTAAAGATTCCTCTTACATGAAAAAGCACAATGACCTCAAATTCTTATTTTCTAGATCTCTAAAATGTACCTATGTCAGTCTTTAATTATTTTTATTTTTTTTCTTCCTTTCTTTTGCTCCCGATTTAGGCAACTACAACACTCAGCACAAATGATATTGTGATAAACAAACTGACACAAATCTTGTCGTATCTGCGCCAAGACAAGAAGGAGGCTAAGAAGTTGAAAAAGAAAGAGAAAGGTAATGTTAGAGAATATTCATACAAGTACCTTACTTGTGTCTTAGAATTGAGTTGTGGGGTTTTTTCAGAGCAGTTATAACTATCAGAACAAAATCCCAGACTTTAATTTCTATGCCACTTGTTCTATCAGTCATGGTGAAGCAACAGAAAAGACTAATTTTTATATCTGATTGTATCTCCTTCTGATCAAATCATAAAGAAGGCAATTAAATAGCCTTTCCAAATGGCAGCTTTATAGATGTGATTAGCGCCATAGTGGATTGCTTTTTAAAAAATCATAATTAGTTTTTATTATTGATTAAAGATGGAACTTTTTTTTACTTCATTACAAAACGACTTAGTGCCAATCTCCCCTCCCACACACACACATACGTACACACAAGAGAAAACAATCAAGGAAGGCTACTTTTACGTAGAGTTTTTTGGGGGGTTTTTCAACATTATTCTAGCACAAAAGAGTGATGACACATAGCTTAGGTTTTGTTCCAGCTCTTTTTAAGGAATGAAGGTTGTAGTTTTTAAATTTTACAGTAGGCAAAAGTGGAGGTGGTTGTAATTTATTTTGATTTCACTATCTTTAGTAGATGGAGTTTGCTAGGAATGTGAAAATAAGCTGTGGATGTTTGACTCAGATTTTTATCAAGCAAAGTACTAGCTATTCCATTCCTTTTTTCTCTAAAGGAAAACTGAAAGATGATGACAAGTCAAAATTATCTCAGTTTGATGACAGGTATGATTTTTCTTTACAACTTTGTGGAACTATTGATTCATGCCTTTTTGAAAACCAAATCTTTATATTTGCTTGGATTAAATTGCAATTATATATCTTTATACTAATTTTACTAACAATACTTAAACAACAAAAACAAAAAGATTTAATAATCCTTGAAGATACATTGCTTTTCTTCTCTAACACTGCTATTTTATGTCAAAACTGTCTATAATGTCTATCTCTATGAAGAGACTCTAAGGCTAGTTAGCATTTGAGACTGAAGACAGAAGTAAATGCACTTTTGTAAGGCTAATAATTGAAATTTCCAACACCAAATCAATGTATTGTCACCTGAGAGAAAGAGTGAATTTTATACATTATAAGATAGTGCATTAACATAAAACAGCACCAAAATCATGCAGCATAAAACTAGAGCTTTAACTGCAATATCCTCTTTTGGGGGGGGGGGAGGGGGGACTGTGCTTAACAATGTGATTTCTTGACCGCCCCCATTTGTTTCCTTAGTATCTACGGTGACATTGGAGAGTATGAGACTCCTTCATTTGCCAAGCCAAGGGACAAGCGAGAGTTGGAGAAAGAAAGAGACAAGAGTGGAAAAGGAGACCGAAATAAAGACAGAGGAGGAAGGGATCGGGATAGAGAGAGGTAGGTCAATGTGTGAGTGGAAGCAAAGTTTCACTCTAATAGTTGAAGCTACTTTTTATGTTTTGTTTTTGTTTTTTGTTATATATAGGTGACAACTTTTTCATTTCTTGACACAAAATTATCCTGCTTTTTGATTGGGTTGGGTTGTTTTTTTTAAATACTGATTGTTTTAAGGTGCAGGCTGTGGCTGGGGGTATTGAAAGATTAATGTGTTTTGTGCTTTGGACATATTTTGTTGCAATGAGTTTCTGTGGATTTTGTCATACAAAATTGGTATTCCACTTAAATTTGTGTTTTGCAAATAGCCTTTAAAGTTTAAGTAAAGAATACATTATTATGAATTTAGAATATGTCATCTTGGAACAAAATTTTGTCCTCTTTAAACCTGATTTTTGTTCAGTTGTATATTGGAAAGTAATTTACTCCTCTTGTCTGCTTTGCTTCTGAAAGAGATCGTGATCGAAGAGATTACAGAGATCAAAACAGAGATCGCGAGCGTGAAAAGGCTAGAGAGTATGACAGGGGGGATAGAGACCGAGACAACCGGGAACGATACAACAGAGATGGGGACAGGGAGAAGCCAGCCAAGAGGTCATACTTCGAGAAGCCTGTTGAGGAGGTAAGTTATTCCATAGTACCTGGCTTATGATTTCAACTGATTACATTAAAGAAGCAGTTGTAAAATCTTCTATTCTGGTTGTTTGGTTTAGAGTTGTTTTGGGTTGTTTTTTTCTAGTGGGATAGAGTGAGTGCGGTTGGGCGGGGGGAGGCACCTGAATTGAAACATTGATTCTTTAAAATATTTCATTAAAACCCTGCTTGATTGGACCTACATCACTTTTGTCTTTCTACGACTGTGATCACGCCTGTATTCCATGATAGTCTAGTCAATCTTGAAAAATAAGATAGAAACCATGAGGCTCTCTCGACCTAATTTCCAGGGCTGGAAATTACTTTTTTTGTCCACTCTCCAAATTTAGAAGAGGAGCTTGGTTCGGGGTTTGTCAGGTTTAGAAGATTAATAAAGGTCATGAATAAATTAAATGTATTACACTTTTTACCAGGATGACATGAGAGAGAGAGAAAAGCCATCCCAGTCAACCAGTGAGCTTGTTAAATCTATCAATGATAGATTCAGGGTGAGTACATTTTAATGCCTGTTTAAAGATAATTTAATTGAATGTGTGTGCAATGTGCCTGCGTGTGTAACCTGTGATTATGTGATTACATGTCTATCTCTCTGCACACCAGTCCTTTTGTCTGTTTTACCTGTTTCTCTTGAATGTCAACAATTATGAACATCCCTCTATATGTGACTTTAGCCTATTTGATTGTGTTGTTAAATATGTAATTTACTTCCAATAGTTGTAATCTACATTGTTTAGTGTTACGACAACTGTTAAATCAAATTTTCCTTTTTTGGAACAATAAGCCTTACCTTACCTTACCTTACCTTACCTTACCTTACCTTACCTGACTGAACTTACTTAAGTTTCATGTAAGTTTCATAAGAAACATTTCTGATGGTAAACATCACAAATTAATTTTGAGCCTAGAAAACACATCAGCCTGCAAGGCAAGATTAACAGGAATAATTAATAGAAATTAGAAAAATAAATTGAAACAAACGCTTGAGAACTTACCTAACTCAGAAAAACAAAAAAGATACATTGTCAGAAATAAAGTTATCCCTAATTCTACTATTTATTTCAGGGCTATGCTGAGGTTGAGGTAGAGAAGGAAAAGTAAGTAATATGTTACCTTTCACAAAATCATTGTTTGATGATTATTTATCATGTATTTTCTTCATTCATGAAATCCTTTCAACTGGTTGACACATCCTCTCCGCTCATTGTCTGTGGGTAAGAGTCTTGCAGTAACCCCATGACTGAAGGATCAGTCTTCGTTTTAACATTTAATTATAACAACATGACACTGAGGAGAGATCAATGGTGATAATAATAATGATAATCATGATCATAAACATTTTATATCTCCTATTGCCAATGTCTCTCTGTATAAGAAAAGGAACAGAATTAAATTATTTTAAGAAACAAGTCAATTTATCAGGCTGCCTATTTCTGTCACATTACTGGTGAGATCGTTGCCAATTTGTGCTTTAGAGGGAAAGAATGTTCAGTGGCTGACATATTTTTGAAGTTGAAGGTAATCTATATGGGATGGTTGTCATGTTGCGTATTAAGCTAGAGACGCCTTTGTAATAAATCTAGTGGAAAAGTGTCCCTGTCACTCAGGTCTTTTCACTTTAGTTTCAATGGAGTCCAGTTTCATGCATCTGATTAGCCCAGTGATGTGTCCATATGGCAAGGGTGTGTTTGTTATGCCTTTTTAAAGGAATGGAATATGGCTTTTTTATATGGGTTACTTAAAAGACAAAGAGTTTTATTTGTATTACAGATGGTTTGATTCATATTTTCATCTTTTAGGACTAAAACAGATAATGAGAAAAGTCGACTGAAGAAGCTCACGGCAAAGACTGATATTGACAGCTACGCAGAGTGCTACCCTGGGTAGGTACATGAAAGGATAGGAAATTGGTTTGGCTTCCTTCAGATTCAAAACTTTTTGGTAGGAATTTAAATGAAAATAATGACATGGTATAATCTTCAGTGATGTTGACTTCATGATGAGGATTGATAATTTAAAAACTTCCTAATGAAAGTTTTGGATTTGATGCAAATAGATTATTTTATACTTCAGATCAGTACTTTAGAATTTATATTTATATTTGAGCTGACATGAAAAGTGAATTGTACTCACTTTCTCTTCCACTCCTTTGCTCAACTCAAAATGTTCATGTTGCAGGTTGTTCCAATACAACTTGCTTTCACCAAATATCATACAGAGAGTTTTAACAATGTTTGTGACAATTCAAAACAAAATTTTACCATCATTATTCTGTAGTCACAAGACAGAGGTTTGACATGACTTGCCTAACATCCAAGCTTATGTTAGCTAAATGTGAATGCTTGAGGCATAATGAAGGGTTATAGCGTTTCATATTAATTTCTTCTCTTTAACACTTTCATTCAGAGTAGCCTTATTACCTTTTTTTCCTTTCCTCTTTCCACTGATAGCATGATGGAATCAGCAGATGCCATTGATGACTCCGATGAGGAAGTAGATTTCACCAAAATGGACCAAGGCAACAAGAAAGGTCCAGTGGGTAGATGGGACTTTGACACCGCAGAGGAATATTCTGACTACATGTCTAATAGGGAAGCATTGCCAAAGTAAGATTTTTTATCTTTTTTATAATTTTGTTTTTACTCGCATACAATGTTATGAAGAAGGGTTGGGGGTGGTCGGAGCTCTATCCATGTGCATTTATTATTTAAGGGGTTTTATTTATTTGTACTTATTTTTTCAGGGATTAATTCATTTGTGCTTATATCTTGCAGAGATTTATTTATTCATACATCTGTAAACTCTCATTCATCAGAGCTGATGGTTTCCTCGGATCCAAGAAAATCCTCTGTTTTAGAGAGTGAGAAGGAATTTCCTTCTTTTTGCACTATCTGCAACCTCACAATGTCCTGCTAATTTTTTGCGAAATTTTCATTCAATTTTGTACCTGTATCCTTTTCCAAGTATAATATTTGCATATTTATTTGATATTTGTATTTTCATTTTTTTTTTTTAGTTGGAAGTATTGCATTGGGACAAAATATCATTGCCGACTATTGAGTACATAGATACAAATCATTTTCTTTATTCAAAGTAAGCCAAAAAAGAATGAAACATATATTGAGTTTCAATCTAAATGAGTTAGGTTTTTTTATTTTTAATTGTTAGATTTTTATGAACATCTAAACTAACTTCTTTCAATTTTTATTGCAGTCCTTGCTATCTACAATTAAAAAAGACAGCACCTACCTTTGTTCTAAATTTTTATCATGTCAGTATCTCATGAAAACTGTAATTATTTTTTCCTTTCTGAAAGGGCTGCTTTCCAGTACGGAGTGAAGATGTCTGATGGTCGCAGAACCCGTCGCACGGGACCAAAAGATGAAAAGCAAAAACTGGACCGAGAGCTGCAGCAGATTCAGCAGATAATTGACAAGAGGAAACCTTCTCATGGGGAAGGGGGGAGTCATGCTAAGCAAGCTAAATATCAATAGTGGGGTTTACATTGTTCAGAATGAATGGGATGGAGTGGTGCTGCTACAAATTTTTGTCCAAGTTCAACCTATGGTTTGAAATTTTTAGTTCATGTCATTGCTGTTTATACATCTAATTGTTGTAATGAAGAATGACTTCAATATTCATCAGGGGGAGGGGCGGAAGAATTACCAAAGAAATGTCAGATTTGTACCTGCATTAATTCATTTTAAAAATATATGTATGTCAGCACTAGAGTCAATAGTATGGCCCATCGGGACCTAAGTTTGTGGTGTTGGGTTACACACACATTGACAGAAATACTCAGTATCACTGAGTCGATATAATGGAAGAAGATATGATGTAAGTGTACATGAGTGTCAACTGGATATGTCTTGATGTCTTGAAGACAGTCTGTTTAGTATTAGTGTAAATGTTGGAAGAATATACATTCAATTAATGCCGTTGAAAGAAGTGCATAAGAAAGTGAAGTTTTTTTTAAATGCTGGTCAACATTTTTATGCCTATCATCAAGCTGAGTTAGATGGGAATGATTATTTTTTTCCAGCATGGTGTGCATAAGATAAATACATTTCCATGAAAGTTAGCTGGCTTTCAGGCAGTGGGCATGGGAGATTGTTTGTAGCCCTTAAATCGGATTTTGTGATACCTTACTTGCTATTTGGTGGATGATTGTCAATAGATTTAAATATTTGTCCTCTACTTCCTTGACTTTGACTTCACCAACCAATCTAGGTAAAAGAAGCAAATTCTTTCCTTTCTTTTTTTTTTTTTTAATGTGAGATTATCTATGATCAAAATTCTCAGTTTTAAAAGTTAACATTAGTATTGCTCATCCCATATTATGTACCTAGGTAACGATTTTCAGGTTACATGACAATTATTTGGATCACTGATTAAACTATTTGATGGAAATAGAAACTGTTGTTGTTTTTTTTTATTTTAATAGACTATTTTAAATTGACAATTGAGCATTTCTGCTGTCAAATCTAATTATTTTTGGTGAAATAAACCTTCAGAAATGCCTTATCCTAAATATGGTGTGCTCTACTTTCTGGCCTTTCTTGAGTTATATCTGCTGTCATACTTTTTCCAGGACTCCGTCATGAATATACAAATTGCTAACTTGTTGTCTGTCAACTTTAGTCTTATCCCTGCCTATAGTTGCAATAGATCAGTGGCCATCTCCATTATTCATACAAAATAAATACTGCATCATCATTTGCCATCTTGAAAGACTGTCTACTTTTATAGACACAGGACAGTACACAGGGTTTCCCAGGGGCACAGTACACAATCTGGGTGGGGTGGCCATGGTCTATGTGTTTGCTTTTACTAGCGGTGGCTGCCTCGCACTCGCCACTGTCCTGACTGCAGTCGTCACTACCCAATTGGCTGATTTTCTTTGAGACAGGATTTTTTTCTCTCTAAATCACTCCATAAATGCAACAAAAGCTGGTTCACTTTTTACTACAAGAGAATTTCATCCGCCTGTTTTCAGTTTCTCGTCAAAACTCTGCTTACTGCGTGAGTAGTACAGAGTTGCATCATCAACAAGAAATCATTCATGTGGAGCCTTTACAACTTGCAATGTAACGAAAATGCGTCACAGAATTCCCACATAGTAAGAGGCTGATTCATATTCATATACCTGCATAATTTGTTGTTTCAGCCAATCTCCCAATATTGGAGAAATCAAAACTTTTTGAAAAACCTCAAACCCGAACGTCTTTCATTCGTTGAGTTTGAAC
Organism: Melibe viridis; assembly: GCA_039654465.1. Taxonomy (NCBI): domain Eukaryota; kingdom Metazoa; phylum Mollusca; class Gastropoda; order Nudibranchia; family Dendronotidae; genus Melibe; species Melibe viridis. The sequence goes on along the minus strand of JBCIKM010114525.1, from coordinate 2,813 downwards.
AACTATCTTGGGAGACCTTATTTATTACTCATAAAAAAGAGCTTTTGTGCTGGGTTTTTCTAGTCTTGGAGACACATTTTGTTGTTTAGGTTTGTTTGTTTTTTTTCATCTACATAATATTTGTTGGTAGCTGTTGTGTTTTTGTGTTTGTGTTTGTGTCGTTGCCCAAGGTAGTACCACACCAAGTGTGACCAAGGCTCTGTTCTCTAAAATTGTTTACGGGAGGAGAGATTTGAAAAAAGCAACAAATTAAGATCATCATAGAAAATCATGTACGAGTATGTGAAGGGTCCTGTACTAATCCCTCCCATACAAGAACAATGTGGTTCTGGAAGGGAAACTCTGAGTTATTTTGTCAAGAGAAGAATTAGCATTCAGATGGACAAAGTTGTATATGATCCAGATACGATTTTCAACATCCATGGTTTGGCATCATTGATTGTCTCCCAATTTTAACTGTCAAACCCATTTTTCACCCTCTTTTGGAAATAAGGTCAACAGCCAGACAAAAAAATATTGAGCTTAATTAGTGTAAGTAAAAGTATCAAATATGGACTTTGAGGTATGATATGATTCGATGTTAAATCACGTTTTTGGTTCACCTAGGACCATAGATGTCTATGCCTAGGACAAAGGAGGGGGGGGGGAAGGGGACGCTGAGGTGTCAAAAGAACCTGTAGCTACTCCCATCCAAGATATTCATGCTACATTGAAGGAATTCCTCTTTCATTAAGTCATACATATCTTCATATGCTTGGAGATAATCATCACTGCCGTGGTTGGAATAAATTTGGAATTTTCTCCCCGGACAGCGACCTTGAAGTCTGCCCTTTTTGATTTCCAACTCCCATCATTTTACCCACGCAACGTATACCCGGGATCCTGTTCATTTCCAATAAGATATGAAGTATGAAGAAAAATGTTGTAGGAGCTGGCACTGGAAATGGGAAATAGAAAATAAAAATATAAATTGGTATGGGCTCAGTTTGTAGGCCTGCTGTCCTGCCAGTGGCCAGGCGATGGGTGCCGTGGCAGGCCCCGGGTTCGATTCCCTCATCGGACAAATTCCAACATTCCTGTTTTGTTTTGATTGTTTTTCCTTTCTTTCTATGACTTTAACCTTACACCGAAAGGTACTAAAGGTAAAGATAAAGAAAGAAAGAAAGACTTTAACTCATTTCGGAACAAGATATCAGGTGGTTGGTGGGAGTCCCAAGTGGGCTTTTCTACTTCTCTTTGCTTTCTTTCACTGTGAAAGGTTGTCTTACTTTCCTTCCCTTCTTCTTTTGCGTCCTGTTTTTGTTGTCTTGTCGGGTAAGTTTCAGTGATCATTCCCTATTTCATTTTTTTTTTCTTTTTGTTTGTTTGTTGTTTTTTTTTAACTTAACTCCAGTTAGACGTAGTGGGCGGTCGGTGGGTGTCCACTTCTGTTTCTTCTTTTTTTACAACTGAAGCTATTGTCTTACTTTTTCCGTTTTTATTGTGTGTTCTACTTTTGTTGCCTTGTTTGGTTTTCAATGGTCATCCTCTATTTCACGCCTTTCGGTCATAACTTCAGGGTCACGTACTGAATACTTTAGTGCATAAAGGGGGGTCTAAGGATCCTGGGCCTTTCTGGACAATGATGCTGTTATTTGTAATGAATATTGCTTATTTTTGTATAGAGTGGTGACATTTTTTGTTATTGTTAATCATCTTTCTGTGCCGTATATATGTTTTGAGAGAGTATATTTATTTTCTCGTGTAAATCACCTCTCTGCTGTTTGTGGTTTGATCTATTCCCTCCTTGAACTAATTCTATCATCTTACTTTCCTCGGGGCTCCTCTATGACCCTCGCGTGTCCGGAGCTCTAAAACCGCCAATAACAAACAAACAAACAAACAAGTTAGACGTACTGAGTAATCTAGAACACAAAGGGGGTCGGAAGATCTTGGGTCTTCATGGGCTATTATGTTGTGGGTGATGGCAACTTTTTATATTTGTTTTGTTTTTTGTTTTTTTTTGTTTGTTTGTGTTTTTGTTTTTGTTTTGTTTTGTTTGTTTGTTTGTTTGTGTTTTTGTTTTTGTTTTGTTTTGTTTGTTTGTTTTTTTGTTTGTTTTGTTTTTGTTTGATTTTGTTGTTCTTGGAGGGGTTTTTTTTAGAGGTTATATTTTTTGTTTTTGCCAATCGTCTAAGGGTTTTCGATCGGTTTTTCCCTTCCCCTGGTCACACTAAATGAAGACTGCCTGCACCTAATCGTTGTAATTCCTGAGGGTTGTCGAGTGAGAGAAATTCTAAAGACCAGAAGAATGAATGTGTGTTATTGTTGATTCCACGAGCAATAACGGCACATATAATCTTTAACACTTTTCATTCTTCTAACAGAGCACAGAGGTTGTACGCTATCCGTTTTATCTGTCGATTGTGAGTTGGGGGCCAAAATGTAAAGTTTGTTGTGTCTGGTGTGTTTTGGGTGTATGCTATACCCTCAGTAAATCTCTTTGTTTCTTGTTGATCGTGAAAGAACGATAAAAGCCGTCCGTTCTTTTGTTGAGAATACAATGCAGACATTGTGTAGTGTGAGCTGGAAGGCAGACGCTCACTTTCTTCGATAAATTTGGTCAAAGATGTAATCACAAATGCGGAATGAGGAAGCTGAATGGGGCATACATGGGGGACCATCCAGAGGTTGTCCCAGGACCGAGACAAGTGGCGATCCGTTGTTGCTGTCCTACATGCCAGAGGGCATAACAGGCCCTAAGAGAGAGAGAGAGAGAGAGAGAGAGAGAGAGAGAGAGAGAGAGAGAGAGAGAGAGAGAGAGAGAGAGAGAG